>BJCM01100571.1:0-24483 GCA_018326385.1 Flaveria bidentis
CAGTCTCCTGGTTCAGTCGTGCGACTGAGTCATTCGCATGAAGTTGTTCATGCGTATGGTCCATTAGCAAGGGCCATTCGCATGATAACTTTATGTTATTAAGTTTTGAATGTATTAAATGTCATAACATTATTTATATTAATTCAATCAACCACAAACCTATATAATCAAGTCAATATGCATTAAACAACTCATTAATGAAATATTAAACATTACAAGTCACAATCAAATATTCTCATTTCATTAAGTACCCAATATTACATCAGTGTAAGACATTCAAGACATATTTAGATCAGGATCTAGGTACATATGTATCAACACACCTACCGCCCTAATCCCCCTCTCGATGGCAACCACCCTGCTGCCCACCGTCCAAACTAACAGCTCCTCATCACTCTCCTCCTCCTCATCAGGACGAAAGTCCTGATGGAATCCTGCCACGTCAGCTCCTCTGTGGGTGGATGGTGGAGATGTAGTATCTGTAGTAGTGGCCCTAGATTGGGTGGGGCCAGTATCTCCACCATCACCACTGTCATCATCAATAGAATCATCTGATGGGAGCACAATCGGCTAAGAGTCAGAGTCACTATCATCGTGACGCCACTTCCTCTTCGCTGGATCCACGTAGTCCTCTCGGGCCAGATGCCCAAACAACCTCCTTACCGGGGGCTTCACCTGCTTCCCCCGGTATACCCTCATCCTTCCTAGGGTGGTATCATCTGTCACCTCTAGGATAACTGTGTCCACTCACTCCTTGGGCACGAAGGAAGTGCTTCTGATCTATGATCATCTGCATGAAACGAGGGTACATGTAGAAGCCTTCCTTGCCCTTGGCCTCTATGTTCTCCACCAAATAGGTGAAGATCATCCTCAAAAAGCTAAAATGATGATTTAGAATCAGAGCCACATAGGCATTGTGAATTTGATCAGAGAGCTCATCATAGCCTCCCTTCCTTGAGGCTATACATCTCAGCAACACATGGGCTAAGTATTTGATCTGGGGGCACAGGTTGCTCTTGTTGAGCACACCTGCGTTGATATCTCCTGAGTACTTAGCCCGTAGAAAGCATCCATGAACCGTCAGCGGATGTAGTCTGGTGGGGCAATCTCTATCGTCTCCCAACTCTAACACTGTCCTTAGGTCCTCCTCACTGATGTCAATGGCTTGGCCAAAGATAGAACTCCAAATCCGATGAGGCTCTGAGGACCTTTCTACAGTATCGCTTCCCAGAAAGCCTGCTGTATCGACCTTTATGGTGTGCACGGGGTAGAGATCGCTCTGAAGATTCTCGATCTCCTCATAAATGAAATAATGTCCACGAACTCGGGCGCGTTCCCGGATGTCAAGTCAAGATGAGCACATATGTTGTGCTTTGTGCTCATCGTCCACCGACTAGCCATGTTGCTATAACACAAGATAGATAAACATTAGAGTGTGTATAACATATGAATTTATTTGATTTGAATCTTTCTGTTCTGTCGTGCGAATGGAAAATGCGACTGAATCTGTGTCGTGCCATTGACCTGAATCGTGCGATTAAGCTAGCGAGTGGGCTTAGTCGTATGCTTTCCCATGCGGTTCACACAGCCGTGCGACTGAACTCAACCGCATGGTATAGTCGTGCGATTGTGGCAATCGCTCATCTTAGTCGTGCGATTGTGCCAGTCGCCTAGATCTGTCGTGCGATTGAAATTCATCAGTATGCCCATTCGCATGACAGTCTGTGTGTCCATTCAAATTTGAATCTTGAGCAAAACTTTATTTTAGAAATTGTGGTTTGGCTCATTAGACTCGCAATCGTTCCCATTAACCTCTAACACAATTTTAAGTGAACATTTTACTTAGTTTGAAAGGTTATTTAGTGAACTTAGTTTTCGGTTCTTTTAGGGCTTAATTTTGTCGAATTAGGGCAGGATTCGATGATTCTTTGATTGAATGATGCCGCACATTACCTGTATAATTAAGTGTGATCCTTAGTAGCAATAGTAATCAGTCAATAACCATAAGTTAAGATTTTGGCAGAGTAACGATACAATCGTGCGATTTGGGGGCGATTTGGGAGTGATGAGTGACTGCAACTGACTCCCCCTCTATTTATACTAGGGTTTCCTCCAGTCATGCGACTGAACCTAGTCGCATACTAGGGTTTCCTCCATAGGCATTGAATTAGTATCACAGATACGATCTCATTTCTATTAGCTATACTGTCCTCCTCTATAGTTTTTTTAGTACTGAAAATAAAGCACCTAATTTAATACGAAGTTAACCTATTTTCCCCCTAAAATTCTAAAACTGAAAATGTTTTTGCGTTTAGAATTTTAATAGGCGAAGAAATAAAAGAAACTAAAAAATAAAATTAAAAATGAAGTCTACTTGTCGGAATAAGGACTGTCATCGTCTGAAATCACTTCACTTTTCTTTTTAACACCGTTGACCTCTAATAGATATAAGAAATATGGTTTATCAAAAGTTTTGTGTAGAGGTCAGCGCATTGAAAATCCGTATTAATTTTAACCACATTGATTAAATTATTGTCAAAACAATCACGTATAAAGTGATATTTAATGCCGATGTGTTTGGTCTTTGGATGTTGGACCGGATTTTTAGTTACGGCTATAGCAGCAGAATTATCAACAAATATAGGAGTGTTAGAGTATTTTAAACCATAGTCCCGCATTTGCTGTTGAATCCAGATGATTTGTGAACAGCAGCTTGCAGCAGCAACGTATTCAGCTTCATAAGTTGACAGAGCAACTGATGTCTGCTTCTTACACTGCCATGTGACTAATCGTCTCCCAAAAAATTGACATCCTGCTAAATTTGATTTATAGTTCATTTTGCAGCCGCCATAACCCGAGTCACTATATGTTGTAAGCTCAAAGTCATTGTCACAAGGATACCAAAATCCAAGTGTTGGAGTACCCTTCAGATAATGAAATATCCTTTTGACGCCTATGAGATGGTTGACATTCGGTTTTGCCTAATATCTGGAGCAAAGACACGTCGCGTACATGATATCAGGTCTTGAGGCAGTGAGGTACATGAGGGATCCGATCATTCCTCCGTACAAAGTGGCATCCACCAGATCACCATTTTCATCGGGTGCTACGTCATGGTTTGTAGCAAGTGGAGTCCCAGCTGCGGAAGCATTCTCCATATCGAACCGACTTAGAATATCACCTACATACTTGGTTTGATGTAGAAATATGCCCTTTGGTGTATGATCCACCTGTAACCCGAGAAAGAACTTCATCTCTCCCATGGCACTCATCTTAAACTCAACTTTCATTACTGCTTCAAATTCTTTACATAGTTCTATGTTTTTGGAACCGAAGATTATGTCGTCAACATAAATTTGAACAAGTAGTAAGTCACCATCCTTTTCTTTGATGAACAATGTATAGTCAATCACTCCTCTGCGAAATTCGTGTTTCACAAGATGAGTCGAAAGTTTTTCATACCATGCTCTTGGGGCTTGATGGAGCCCGTAGAGAGCCTTGTCTAGTTTGTAAACTCTAACCCAATGATACGGATCCTCAAATCCTTCTGGTTGACTGACATACATTGTCTCCCGGATTTCACCATGAAGAAATGCACTCTTTACATCCAGTTGATATACTTTAATCTTCATGTAAGATGCCTAGGCTAGGAAGATATGGATTGCTTCCATTCTTGCCACTAGTGCAAAGACTTCATTCTTGCCACTACAAGGCGAGCCTTGTTTCTGATAATGACTCCTTAGTCATCTTTCTTGCATTTCAAAACCCATTTGGTGCCCATGACCTTAGCACCTTTAGGTCTATCCACCAGTCTTCGTACATCTAACTTCTTGAACTGAAGAAGTTCTTCTTGCATGGCACTCACCCATGACTCGTCATTCAGGGCTTCACTGTCATATTTTGGCTCAAATTGAGACACAAAACATCGATATGCACCATTGTGAAGATACCCCTTTTCCATCACTGAGGCATAATCAGCTGAGTATAGCTGATTTCTTGTCTGAACTCTTGATCTTACATCTCCATTGACATTGTCCAGAGGATGATAAACATGTAAGCGTTATCTAGGAGTGATGGGAACTACTACCTTATTATCCAGATTGTGAACCGCAGGTTCGGTATCTGAGGCAGTGGGGGTGTGAGGTTACGAATGTCAGAGGCATCAACATCAGATGTGTGTGTACTTGCAGTTGTAGGAACCTGGTCCTCCTGATCCACCTGATCGTTCTCCGCGTCTTCATCATCAGAGGAAGAGTCACTAATTCTAGTGATCCCCCTGAATGACTGGAAGGCTCAACTTGTGAACCTTATGTTGTTGAGTCTTGTGACGGTGTGTTAAGACATCATACATCAGTTTGGTTGCTAACTCATCTTCAGGAGGTGAGAAAAGGATGTTAAAGGACTTAAAAAATCCATCATAGTCGAAGAAGAATGCGGGTCCTTTGCCAGCAAGGGGGGTGTATCTCTGAACGTCGACATTGCACAAACTTCTACTTGACCCGTTGAGTTGTTGTAAACTTGCTTATTCGGTATGTTGTATCCTAGAAAGATTCCCTCTTCAGCCTTCTCACTGAACTTGCCTGACTGAGTTTTCTTCAGAAGAGTACATGGTGCTCCAAACGGGTTGAGGTACTCTAGATTAGGTTTACGTCTTTGCAGTAACTCATAACACGTTTTACCATGACGCTTGACCACGAGGACTCAATTTAGGGTGTAACATGCATTGGCCACTGCTTCATTCCAGAATTGAATGGGCAGTTTCGAGTTTGCTAGCATCGTCCGGGTTGTCTTTACCAAGCTGTGATTCTTTCTCTTAGTAACTTTGTTCATTTGAGGAGTGTAGGCAGACGTGAACTGATGTACACTTCCATTTTCTTTACAGAATGCCTCCATCCATTGGTTCTTGAACTCGGTACCGTTGTCTGATCGAACTTGTCTTACCTTCAGCTTGTAGAATGACTCCAATGTAGTTACTAGCTCTTTGAATGATTCAAATGTCTCTGATTTGGATTTCAGAAACATCACCCAAGAGAATCTTCAGTAATCATCCGTAACTATATAGCAGTACAAGTCGCCAGCAATGCTCCTCATACTGACTGGACCAAACAGATCCATGTGAAGGAGCTCAAGAGGCAACTTAATAGAATTTACTTTCTTAGACTTATAAGCCTTCTTGGTCTGTTTGCCTTTCTTACAAGTGACACAGAAATCTGGTAGTTGAAAGTTCTTAACGTTTACTCCATGCACTAGATCATTTTGGATCAAGTGATTCATCTTCCGGGGATTTATGTGTCCCATTCTCCTATGCCAGGAGATGGAGTCTTTCTCTGTTTCCTTTGACAAGAAGCATTGTACTTGATGATCAGTTATGGAGGCCTTTGATAGATCCAACACATATAAATCATTATATCTTGAAGCTGACATCAAGACTTGGTCCTCCGGGAGTACATAATCATTCTTCAACACATAGCACTTCTTGTTGTCAAAGACTACCTTATAGCCTTTGTCACAGATTTGGGATACAGAAAGTAAGTTATTTTGAAGTTGTTGGACATAGTTTACCTTATCAAACTTCACTTTATGGTTCCCCAGTTCCCCTTGAGTGGTGATGTAGCCTCCTTTATTTCCAGCAAACCAAATGTGTCCTCCATTAATTTGTTTGACGTTTGAAAGGAGAGACAAGTTCCCAGTAATGTGCCTAGATGCTCCGCTATCAACAATCCAAGTATTTGTAGAGGCACTATAGCGAACACCCTGCACATTTAAAGGAAATGATTAGTTTAGGTTAGGGACCCAAGCCATAACTGGCTTGGGTGACCCAGAGGCATCACTCATCATAAATTCAACCCACTGTCCATTAAAGGGTGAGAGCAGGTCTATTTTCTTCTTGTTCTCATTATCAGACAATGTATTTGACTTTCCTTTTTGCGTTCAGAATTAGACGTGTTTGAACCTGACTTTACCTTAACCTTCTCAAATTTCTCATCCAAATTAACGATAGGCATTTTACCTTTTGACTTTAAAGTGGTCTCCTTCTGTTTAGGGGCAGATTCCTCTGATTTAATCATGGAATCTAGATCACTAACTAGAGGAGTGGACACCACATGATCCTTGACAGGGTTCTTATTTACTGGTCTACATTTAGCGTTTAACACTGTCTCATATGATGGTGGAACCACTTTGTATCCCAACCCCTCCCCATTGTTTCATTCTCTCACTAAGTGTTGTACTATATGTGAAGAACTTGTCCAACTGTGTAGTTTTTGTTTTAATGAGTTTACTTCGACTTCTAAAACTGCTTTTTGTTTCTTAGTTTCTTCTAGGGAGTTTAAATAGAACTTTATGTCATTTGCTTGGTTAAAAGCAACAACTTCGGTTCCCTTAGTTGTTTATTTAAAAGCTCTATTTTCTCTTTATAACTATGCTCATTTTGTTTTAAAATCCGGTTAGCCTCTGTGAACAGTTGCAAGTCATTTACTAAGCTATCATTGTGATCTAATAACCTAGCAAATTTTGAATCTATGCTATCCCTAAATTTATTACATTCAGAGCAAGCATGATTATCAAAAAGTTGGTCAATGGAACTTACCTAAGAAGGTTCGGTTGAATCAGCCATCATCGCAAAGTTTGACTGTTCGGGTGCTGGTGATTCTGAACATGTTGTGTTAGTACCCTTCTTCATTCAAGTGAGTGACCACAGTAGCAGTATCTTCATGATCTAACATACTAGTTCAACTGCTATATCACATTTGCTTGCAGTGTCATCATCCAAAACTTCAACATTTGTGATGTTGGACTCACCCGGGGATACAAAACGAAATGTGTAATAATGACCTTCGTCATCTTGTGCAGTCAAAGCCTTAGGATCTTTGCTTGATGATGCAGTTTCACTTGTGGGTTTGTCTTTACGGTTGAATGATGAGAAAGGATTACCGTTACCTGTCTTCTTGGGCTTCACACATTCACGTTTGAAGTGCCCCTTTTCTCCACAGTTGAAACAGGTAACTTTGATTTTGTCGAAACCAAAGGTTGTATCCTTTGTAGCTATCAACTTTTGTCCGGTCTTCTTGACAAACTTCTTGGCTCTTCGAACAGCAATTGCCAACACCCACATAATGTCCATTCTTTCCAATTCATTCTCGTCCACCTGCTCATAATCCTCATCAGCCAGGTGGCAATTTCCGATCTTTCCAGCAACAAGACCATCATAAGAACGAACAACTATAGCTAATAGGTCCGTATGCTCCTTTGCAACCTCCATAGTTATATTCTCGAGATTCTCGGTCTTCAACTTCGTAGCATTTGATTCAGGTACTATATATTGGTTGCTAGATGACCCTGACGTTTTAGATACTGAAGTAGAGGCTTGCGGAGGAGCCGCTGAACTTTACACAAATGCAGTTTGTAGTGGTGCTCTTGAGCTTTTAGAGGTGGAAGTTGAATTATACAGAGATGAGTTCTGATCGTAAGATCCTTTCTAAGACCTGTACTTCATCCTTAGTTCCTCCTCCCTCAGTTTTAGGATGAAGTCGTTTGTCTAATTTAGCCAATAAATTGTTCTGTCTCAAATTAGACACAAACGAGTCCCACTTCTCTGGCAGACCATCCGCAAAGCTTGATACCTTATCTTCCATTGACGTTGTAACCCCATGAGTGTGCAACTCACTCATTAAATGGTAGAATCGGTCTATGACATCATCCAAGCTCTCCTTACCCATCGATGAGAAGTTATCGAACTCCTTTTTCAAAGCCTTAGCCTTTAGAGCTTTTAACGATGCATTCCTGTCGTTTCTTTTTTCTAGAGCCTCCCATAATTTCTTTGCTCTTTATTCTCCGAAAATTGGTGGAATATATCCTTAGGTATCGACTAAGTTAACAGGGCATATACCTTCTTCTCAACATTATACTTTACCTTCTGGCTATCAGTTAGCCTAGAGTAAGTTTGACGCCATCTGCACCAACCAGCATACTATAACCAGTCTCGATTGATTCCCATAGATTGGGATCAACACCATTTAGATAAATTTCCAACCTTTGTTTCCATTGTGGGTAATCGTCTAACATGATAAGCTTAGGAGGCTTATTGTGATTCCCAATCTCATTTTCCAGAAGTAACAAGTTCTGGATACGCGAGTCCCTACCTGCAGTAAAAGCCGAGTACTGATCTTCAATTTGTTTATAATTAGAAAGTTTGAACACAACTGTTTCACTGGTGCGAATGGAGAGAGCGATTGTGTCAATCGTGCGGATGGACTAATGCGGATGAATCAATCAAGTGATTGAATCAATGCGGATGAGTCAATCGTGCGATTGAGCAGATGCGGATGGACTATGCGAATGAGGTATTCAATCGTACGAAAGGATGAGCGACTAAGTTCAATAATGCGTATGGGAGGTACGATTGAGTTCAGTCGTGTGATTGAGCCAATCGTGCGACTGAGGCTGTTGGATTTGAAAATTCGAAGATTTTTCGTACTTTGACACCAAAATACGATTTTTCACAAACCCTAATCTGCCGTGAGCCGAAAAAAGTTAACTTTTTTATCTGGAGACACTGAAAACACTGTTTTTACCAAAAAGATGGTGTTTTTGACTGAAAAACGTGACCTTTAGACCAAAAACGATTGACTTCAGAAGTTTTGATGAGATAGCTTTCGAAGTCAAAATGACTTTGGAAAAGATTCTAAAGAATTTAGAAAATTTTGCTTCAGTAGATATTATTATTCGGAAGATTAAAAAACTTCAAAGAGTTAATTGCTTTCGGAAGAAAAATATTCTTTAAAACATACAAGTACGTAGAAAAGAATTTAAGCTTCAAAAGATATTTTGGAAATTTCTTCTGAAGGTAAATCTGTTGTGATTGTTGTTTGTTTTAAAGACTTAAATTTCTTTCGAAGGTAAAAACATATCTTCCGAAGAGAAATTTTCAAAAATCTAAGAAATGTCTTCTAAAAAAATTAACTTTCAAATTAAACAAGAGCTTATGAAGGTGATAATATACACAACTTGAGGACACACAAATTTTAAAAATAAGATATGATTAAGTTTTAAGAAAAAGCTACTTAAGGTTAATCATCCCAATAGTTGATACAAGATATTTGAATCTCTGTTCATCAAAGGCTTTGGTGAACAGATCATCAAAGGCTTTGGTGAACAGATAATCATATTGTTCATTTGTGTTAACCTTGCATAGTTTGATTAATCCTTTCTTAAAATTATATCTAATCAAATGATACCTGATATTATTGTGTTTTGTCCTTGAGTGCTACACAGGGTTCTATTTGATAGAGATAGCACTGTTGTTGTCTATGTAGATAGAAGTCTCCTTGAAGTTGTATCCATAATCCAACATCTGATTCTAAATCCAAAGTACTTGATCATAGCAGTTTGCAATAACAATGTATTCAGCTTCAGTATTGCTTCTTGCATTGCCAGGACACAATTCTTCCACCAAGGAATTGACATCCCCTTGATGTAGACTTTGTAGTCATATCGTAGCCACCATAGTCACTATCTGTATAAGCATACAAATTGAAGTCAGAATTCTTTGGATACGAAAGACCAAGACCTGGAGCACCTTTGAGGTATCTTAGAATTCTATTGACAGTGACTAGGTGTGACATCTTCGGGTTATCTTGATATCTTGAATAAATACATGTGGCAAACATGATATCTGGCCTGCTAGCTGTAAGATATATAAGAGACCTAATCATAGCCCTTAAGAGATGTTCATCAACACCCCCCTCAAGATCAGGTCCAAGGGAGTGGTTTCTCGCTATGGTAGTCTTAGCAATCTTACAATCAGTCATGTTGAACCTCTTAAGTATGTCTTGTACATACTTTGACTAACTTATGAAGATGTCATTTTCAAATTGATTCACTTGAATTCCTAGAAAGAAATTAAGTTCCCCCATGGCATTTATTTCAAATCTATCCTTCATCATCTTCTCAAAGTCTTTGCAAAGATTTAGATTAGTTGAACCAAAGATAATGTCATCTACATATACTTGAACTAGCATTATGTCATTTCCTGTTCCTTTGATAAAGGGAGTTCCATATATAGTACCCCTTCTATATCCATGTTTGTAGAGATACTGAGATAAAGTCTCACACCACTTTCTTGGTACTTGGTGCAGCCCATAAAGAGCTTTGTCAAGCCTGCAGACATAATCTAGATGATCAGGATTTGCAAACCTAGATGGTTGTTTAACATACACCTCTTCATCAATCACCCCATAGAGAAAAGCACACTTGACATCAAGTTGATAGACCTTAAAATTCTTGGATGCAGCAAAGCCTAAGTGTAAGCCCTATTCCTAGGACACATACAACCGAACAATTATTTCACATAAAACATAAAATATACATTTACATTTACTAAAAACATTGCAACGAAATAACTTAAAACCATTTCATATCATTATAATTGCTTTTGCAAAATAATACATCATTGTTAGGTTACAAAATAGCATTTGTTGCATTACATCACAAAAACATTATAATTCAAACAAATGGATGCCATCCAAAATTAATCCCAGTAGCTACCCCATGTCATTCTCAGCAACATTTACTTGCCAACTAGAAATACATAAAAGTTAGCATTGCTGAGTGAGTTCTAGTTTTATAAAAAATATAACATACTTTTCTTTCTTTTAAAACCTTTCTTTACATTCACAAGCGATCATACATCATAAGTACACATAGATAATATCATTATTATCTTTCATATCATTTGTTAACTTTCATTCATTCATCATCGTACGTCATCGTTATCTTTCTTACCATACCTTACATACATTCATTAACTTCCGATGACATGTATTGTATCCTGAACATTATGCACGAAGCTGTTATTAGGCCTGAGGTCTATCATAGACCTTGAACATTATGCACGAAGCTGACTCTAGTACCTAGGACAAGTACATTCATCACTATCATTCATCTTTCATTCTGGACCAATGCCATGTGCTATACCCCGAACATTATGCATGAAGCTGGTTACTGGGCCTGAGGTCTATCATAGACCTCGATCATTATGCACGAAGCTAACTCCAGTACCTAGGGCAAGCAACAAGGGTCCCATACGTAAGGTTAATCACAAAGATTAGACCCTAGTGTGTATCCTTCCGAGGTAGCTAACCCACACACAATTGAGATAACACCCTACATTGGGTGTGAACCTCCATACATTGCTTGCAAGACTTTCTTACTTTTATTCATTTATTAATGCATGAATTCTTTCATTCTTTACGTTCCTCTTTTCATTATCTTCCGCTTTCATTACATACTATTTTACGTTTATTGTTATTAATCATACCACGCAAAGCCACAAAAAATAAACATACATAATAAGGAACATAACATAAACATACACATAACCATACATGGCATCATCATAAACATCACATACCACATCAGTTAACCTCATAAAGTCAACTTACATCACCCCCGAGAACATCCCAAGTCAAAGCCTACACTTTACATTTTCCTCAAAATTTCAGAAAATATTCTAAGTCTCAGGCACATAGGCACTTTGCTAGTGCATAGGAAAAATTCTGGGCGCATAGGAACTATTGGGGCGCATGACCTTATACTTAGTGATTCACACATTTCTAGGGGTATGGGCACTATGCAGCCGCATGAGTGCCTAGGAGCATGGCAGTTTAGGCGCATGAAGCACTTAGCCAAATTTAGCATAATCTAGGCGCATGGATACTATTTGGGCGCATGGGTTTTGGGCGCATGGGACAACACTTAGGCAATCTGACCATTTGGCGCATGGGTCATATTTCAGGCGCATGGGTCATATTTCAGGCGCATGGACAACCACCTCTCACTAAACAACATAATCCAGTCCCAACATAAACAATTCATCATGTTCTAAGCTTATTTCTAGCATTCTAAGCATCAAAACATGAACATAATACAATCATAACATCAAAAACACCCAAATCATAACCCATCCACATTCACACATACACATACATATGGGTACAAAACCCACATTCATAAAAACATACATACATGCATTTCTAGCCCCAAATCAGTTAAAACATGTAAAAAGGGGGTTTCAGAACTCACCTTTGACCACTATCGAGTATGACTTCTTCAAACCCGTTTGTAAATGAGTTCAAACACCTAGAAAACCAATAAAAACACACAACCAAACACAACATACACACATAAGCATACAACCGAGGCATGGACCGACCAAGAACATTTAAAAACACCAAATTCTTACCTTGAATTTGAATTCTTGTTCTTCTTCTTCAAACCCGAAAGCTCTTCTCTACTTTCTCTCTCTAAACCGATGAAATGAAATGTGTAGGGTGTTATGGGTGGCCATATCACCTTTTTGCACCCACTTTTTATTCTTTTGTCCTTTTTGACATATTTAGCCCCTCAACTTGGGTTAAATTGTGTTTTCTTTCTTTTTCTACAATTTTATTCTTTTTTTCTCGTCTTTAAATTATCCGGGTTTTATACTAAGAATTTTCTAATAGTTTCAAGTCTTGCTACAGAAGCAAAAACATCTATGTAGTCAATTCCTTCTTCTTATATGTATCCTTGAATAACTAATCTTGCTTTGTTATGATGACAAGCCCTCTATCATCCTTCTTATTCCTAAACACTCACTTGATTCCAATAGTAGTCTTCTGGGAAGAGGAAATAGTTTTCAAACCTTTTGCCTCAACATCCAGTTGACCAATAACATTACCTGATTGCCTTTGTCTTTTTCTTGAACTAAACTCTTCAATAATCCTATCTTGAGTCCTCGAACCCAACCTATCAGCTTGTCTAGATTGGCTTGGATTGGCAAGTGGCATGTTGACTAGATCAAGACCTTCATAGTAGTTCAAGTTCTAAAAGTTAAAAACTTCTTGCTATCCTTGAAATGCCTTCTATGAAGAACTCCTTGGGGTGGGGTTGACATAGCCTTTGGAATGCCTTCCTTAAATAGACTCTGAATGAGTGAGTCCACATCAATATGAACTTGAGGAAGTTGCTGAGTATGGATAAGTGCAAGTGAAGATGGTGAGTTCTCAATGTCCATATTCTATGAAGAACTCCCAAGTTTTGTGATTGTTATGACTTTCTCCTCCTTTTTGGTAGCATCACCCTCATGCATAGGTATGCTAGGAGTTAGGTCAATCACATCCATAGGTTCTTGTGTTCCAAAATGAGCTTTCCTTAAAGGGATCCTAGCTAGTTTTTCCTTAACATAAGATATCTCAAGTTACTGATCATTTACCCTATTTTGTAAGGTAGTCACCTGAGATTCCAGATGACTAACCTTAGAGACTAAATAAGAGCATGTTTGTGACATTTTCTGCATCTTTAGTATCATGTTCCCCTCATCTTCATCAGAAGAATCATTGGGGGATAAGAGAATTGGACCAAAGTCTTCATTCTCACCACCAACATCATGTTCTTGGCTGTTGGATTTCCCCTACTCACTAACAGCTTCAAGTGAAGTGTTAGTGGGCTGAGTTGCCATGGTTAAGGTCTTAATGATGTAATCACTTGTAGAAGTGAGAGCCTTTTCCACATGGACCTGCTGAACAAGTTTAGAGAGATCCACCTCAGTGATGGGTGAATGATATGGTCTAGACAAGGGAGAGGCAAGAGCATTCATCTCTTTTTTAGTGGAGGAGTAAAGAGACTCATGGTAGTCACTGAATCCCATGTCTTCATCATCATAGAATTCTATGTTGGTAATGGGTTGATTTAGAGCAAGAGGCTGGGGATGGTAACTCTCCCCTAAAGGTTTTTCACTTGAGTGTTGAGACTCAGTTTGAAGGCTTAAGGTTGATGGGCTAATAAGCTCATCAGGCTAAGCATGAGGAACCTTAGCACTAATTCTTGATGAAATGGGAGTGGTTTACTCCTCAGGAGAAGTGGGAGCTCTAGTGTCCACTTCCTCATATATGAGTGATGATATGGGGGCCTACACAAGCTGAATAGCTAATGCAGGGGTTTGTTTGGATTTTCTTTGGTAGGTGAGGAGTTTCTAGGTTGTAAGGGTGGTTGAGAAGTAAAAGGTATGGGTTCAACACTAGCTTATGCTGCTAGGTTGTCGTCTTAAGCAATGAGCTCTAACATTTTTAGGACCAGGGTTATTTATACCCTAAAGAAGCCAACAGTTGGCTTCTTTATTATCTTAAAGATGATGGGGTTCATCTGTCCCAATTTAAGAATATTACCTGTTTCCTTCAACTGAGAGCCTAGTTCATAGTTGAGAATGTATTGAACATATCTAGGAAACATATAATACTCAAAAGAGTCCAAATTTGCAAGTAAATTTGTGTTAAAAAATTGAGAGTACCTGAACTTGATCCCTTGGACCATTTCATGAACTATGAGGAGAGATCCTCAAGAATTTGGTCCCATCCCCATGCTTAATACATAAACTGTGGATGACCACATGGAGTAGGTACTTCCACTTGGATAACACCTTCCCTTTCTCGAAGCTCTTTACAAAGAAATGTCCTTCATATCCCATCTACTCAAAGGAGTGGTTTACAACTTCCTTGGAAAAGGACACTTCACCTTCCTTATAATCTAGAAGAAGATGAGTGTTGATGATAGCTGGAGTAATAAAGATTGTCCTCCCCTACACTATGGTAGACAATACCTTCTCCCTATCCATAATGACCTCTTGGCAGGTCTTCCAAAATTTTAATAGGTGATCATCATAAAGTGGAGGATCAATGGTTATGGAGGTGAAATAGTTGGACCAAGAAAGAAAATGGCAGACCTCTAAGAAACTTGAATCTTTCTCAGAGTTCAACAGAGCAACCTGATTGTGTTGCATGTGAAGTTACATGGAAAAATCTGGGTTGTTTCTGCGGTTGAGGTTAGACATTTGAAAAGGCTTAGTAGTGAAGGATAATAAGAACAAAGGTGGTTTGTGGGTAAATTTAGGTTTTTGGGAATAGTTCAAATGTAGAAGAGAGTGAAAGAGGGGGAACCAATGGGTATATTTATATGAATTGGATCTTAGACAAAGTTAATGAAAGAGTATAAACTTTGAAATCTGGATGTCAGCCCACCTTTGAAAAAGTTACCAAAAAGGTAGTTTTCTTGGAAGTTTAATATTTTCCAAAGGTATTTTATCTTCGTCAGTTTTCATAAAAAGCTTCCGAAGCTAAAATGGCTTCGGAAGAAAGTTCAAAGATTTTAGAAAATTTTGCATCGAAAGATATTTAGTCTTGGATATTTGTTATTTTAAAAACTTCTGAGACTTAAACTGCTTTTGAAAGAGAATTTTTCTTTAAAAACATATAAGTACTTAAAAAAGAGGTTAAGTTTCAAAATAAATTTTGGAAACATCTTTCGAAGGCAAATTTACTTAAGTAGTTATTTGTTTTTTAGTACACAATTTTCTTCCGAAGGTAATTACATATCTTCCAAAGAATAAAATGATCAAAATTTTCAAAAATCTAAGAAATATCTTTTATAAGAATTTTCTCCTAGAGTAAACAAGGGCTTATTTATGTGATGAAATAGATAGCCTAGGACACACAAGTTTTAGAAATAATATGAGTTAGTTTTAAGAAAAGCTACTCAAAGTTAATCATCCCAATAGCTGATACAAGATATTTAAGTCTATGTTCATCAAAAGCTTTAGTGAACAAATTAACATATTGTATATTTGTGTTAACTTTGACTAGTTTGATTAATCTATTTTCAAAGTTATCTTTGATCAAATGATACCTGATACTGATGTGTTTTGTCCTTGAGTGTTGCATAAGATTCTCTGTAATAGAGATAACACTATTGTTGTCTATGTGGATTAGAGTCTCTTTGAAGTTGAATCCATAATCTAGCATCTGATTCTGAATCCAAAGTACTTGAAAATATCAGCTTGCAGCAGCAGTATATTCAACTTCAACAGTTGATGTAGACACACCAGATGATTTCTTGCATTGCTAAGAGATTATCTTTCCACCAAGGAACTAACATCCCCTGATGTAGACTTTGATGTCATATTGCATCCTATATAGTCACTATTTGTATATGCATACAAATTGAAGTTAGAATTCTTTGGATACCAAAGGCTAAGTGTTGAAGCACCTTTGAGATATCTTAGAATTCTTTTGATAGTGACCTGGTGTGACATCTTGGGGTTGGAATGATATCTAGCATAAATACATGTAGCAAATATGATATCAAGCCTGCTAGTTGTGAGGTACATAAGAGACCCAATCATATCCATGTAAATATGTTCATCCACACACTCCCCCTCAAGATTAGGTCCCAGAGAGTGGATCTGGATATGGGTGTCTTAGCAACCTTACAGTCAGTCATGTTGAATCTTGTAAGTATGTATTGCATATACTTTAACTGACTTATGAAGATGCCACTACCAACTTGCTTCACTTGAATTCATAGAAAGAAATTGAGTTCACCCATTGCACTCATTTCAAATTTATTCTTCATCAGCTTCTCAAAGTCTTTGCAGAGCTTTGGATTGGTTGACCCAAAAATAAAGTCATCTACAGACACTTGGACTAGCATTAAGTCATTTCCTTCAAATCACCCCACAAATAAAAACATATTTGACATCAAGTTGGTAGACCTTGAAATCCTTGGATGTAGCAAAAGCTAAGAATATCCTAACAACTTCTAGTCTTACCATAGGAGCAAAGACATTTATGTAGTTAATTCCTTCTTCTTGTGTGTATCCTTGAACAACTAGTCTAGCCTTGTTTTTTTATGACAAGTCCTCTATCATCCTTTTTATTCCTAAACACCCATTTGGTTCCTATGGTAGTCTTCCTTTGAGGAAGAGGACATAGGTTACCTTTTGCCTTTTAAATTGAAGCAACTGCTCCTGTATAGCTTCAACCTAACTTCCATCCTTTAAAGTTTCATCAACTTTCTTTGGCTATATCTCGGATAGAAAACAAGAGTGGAGACAAACATTTGCATCATGGGTTTGTCCTCATGTTCTTACCCAAGTATTAACATTTCCAATGATGTTTGTGGTGGGGTGAGACTTGTGAATCCTTAGTTAAGGGATTACAGCAAGTTGTCTGGACAGATCTAAATTAGAGAACTTTAGATCAGCCATTGAAGTTTCCTCCACCATATCAGCATACTTATCAAGTGTAACTTGATCCAATGAGTGTGTGACATCATTGATGTTGTCTTCAATGGAGTGGTTATCAGCATCAAGAAACTCTTGGTCACATTCACCACCGTCATTTCCTCCTACATTTGAAGTTCTTTCATCTAAGTTTTGTGCTTCTAAGCTGGAATTTGAAGGCACCTCAGAAGTATCGGTTGAGTTTTTTATTGTTGTGTTGATAGGGACTCCATTTAGAGGGTTATATACAACTAGAGCTGAAGTAGTATAGCTTGATGGGCTTCTCAGCTCAAATATTGGATCAGGATCACCTGTAGGTAGTATATCTGTAGATCCTGGAACATGTTCATAAGATTTGTTAAAACAATTGGTAACTAAATCAAGATCAAATAGCCAATCAGGACCAGAATCATTCACATTAGGAGTGTGCTCATTGAAAGTCACATTGGTTGACTCCTCAACTACTCTAATTCTAAGATTGTATGGACTATAAGTCTTACCTTGTGAAGAGTGTCCAATAAAATATCCATCTTCTCATCAAACTTGGAAATTTGATCATTGGTATTCATGACGGTGCAAGGACATCAAATGACCTGAGAAAGTGCAAGACCGGTTAAGAGAGGTTGGTAACTTACAACATAAGCACACAAAGAGGAGAGTTTCTTTATAACACTTAACAGATCAAATAGGGAACTAGTAACACAATAGAAGGACACTTATAACACTAGCAAAATATAAGACAGAACCAAGAACAACAAACACAAGTATATGGTTTTCAAGGACGATGTATATTGCTTTCAAGTTCTTTTACAAGTGTACAAGCACCAATAAAGTTACAAAGACCTGAGATACTTTATACTACATTCTACAGCCGACCATACTTTGAAGGCCAACCAGATACATGATCTAGAAAACTACAAAATCAATGTAAAGTCAAAAGGCAGATTGCCTTTTAACTAATGACTATTTCATGCCATAGCTCACATCCTAATATATAACAAAAAGGATAAAGTACATAAGTTAGATAGTAAAGGACACAAGACCTTAATGTACAGTTACCAAAAGCATGGACCTTTTTACCAACTTATGTAAGTTGGTGACTCATCAGAGTTGCAGCGGAAAGGTGGTCCAGCTTTATGGTGAAGGTACACCAGATAAAGCATGTGTTCAAAAGTCTTTGAAAGATAATATGTCTTCACTTCTTGGCTTCGAAAGACTTTGTCTTTGAATCTTTGGAAGACTTCACTTTTGGCTTCAGAAGATATTGGTCATGGCTTCAGAAGATTTTACACTTAGAATATTTTCTAAGACAAGGTGTAAAACTTTTGAAGCATTCTACTTAGCTCTTTAGTTCATGCATGCAGGATAAAAGTTGGATATTTTAATTGCATCAGTCTTATATAAAACCTTACAAACTCCCCCTAGGTTGATGCTACCAAAATATTTGAAGACTTCAGATATCTATAATCCTCATCATGATGATGACCATACCTGTAAGGTTTGGTATAAGGCTGATGCATCCAAAACATCCAAACAGTCTATCTTCCATGCGCACTAAGTGCTGAAGTAGAATGCTTTCGTTGTTTTACACTCTACCTTAGAAAATACTTTAAGTGTAAAATCTTTCGAAGCCAAGAGTTTCGAATCCAAAGATGAAGTATTCTGAAGCTTGAAAGACAAATCTTTCGAACACATGAAGACAGATTTCTTCCGAAGACTTTTGAGTACATGTTTTATCTTATGTACCTTTACCATAAAGTTGGGCCACCTTTCCGCTGCAACTCTGATAAGTCACAAACTTACATTAGTTGGTGAAAAGGTTCATGCTTTTGGTAACTGTACATTGAGGTTTTGTGTCCTTTACTTTCTACTTTATGTACTTTTGTCCTTTTGGTAATATATTAGGATGTGAGCTATGGCATGTCATAGTCACTAGTCAAAAGGCAATCTGCCATTTGACTCTACTTTGATTTTGTTTTTGTTTACATCAAGTAGCCAGCTGGCCTTCAAAGTATGGCTGGTTGTAGGTTGTAGTATAAAGTATCTCAGGTCTTTGTAACTTATCATTCATTCTTGTACACTTGTAAAAGAACTTGAGAGCAATATTCAACATCCTTGAAAACCAAATACTTATGTTGTTCTATTATTGTTCTGTCTTATACTTACTTGTGTTCTAAGTGTCAATCTTGGGTTACCAAGTTCCCTATTTAATCTGTTAAGTGTTCTAAACATTCTCTCCTTATTGTGTGTTATGTTGTAAGTGACCATAAACACCCTTAAACGGTCCTGCAATTGGTATCAGAGCAATCCAGGCACTTGATTGTAAGATCTCGCCATCTTAAGATCCCTCACACACAAAAAACACTTAATATCTCAAATGGCAGCTATCACTAAAGCTGATATGGAAACTGGAAACATGACTAAGGTGTTGTTTGGAAACTTCTGAATGATTAAGTGCTAAACCAATAAGAGATCTGAACCATTAATAGGTCTAAACCATTAAGAGCTAGTATATCATTTAACTATTCAAAAACAAATGTCTAACCAATTCAGATAATATGTCTTAACCATTCAGCATTAGACCTCTTAACCATTCAACATCATCATAATGCTTAACCATTCAGAGGTAAATGTCTTAACCATTCAGGCATGTGTTGGCAAAACAACCAGTTTGAACCATTAAATGTTGAACCATTCAGACATTTAAACCATTAAAAGGTTGATTAAGAGGCTACCAAACAACCCTTAAGTCCCCACTGATCACTCCTGAAGACTTTGACACTTAGTGCCAAATAATAGAAGGTTTCATCAAGTCACAAGACTCCATAATGTTGGAATCTATTGTCTCAGAACCTTTCATACCAAGCACCTCTTCAGCTGCTGCTGGAGGTGGAAGAATATAGAGATTGATCAGAAGACCATGAAAGCCCTTCAAACTGCTCTTCCAAACTACATATACATAGGTTTCAAAAAGTGCAAAAAAGCTAAATAGCTATGGGATGCACCAAAACTGATGTATGAGGGGTCTTCTGAAGCCAAGGAGAACAAGAAGGTCTCCTAAAGCAGCAGTTTGAACACTTCACCTTCAAAGCAGGTGAGACCATGACTCAACAATAATTTAGGTATGTTGAAATTATGGATACTCTAATGGATGTTGGAGTTACTCTTGAGAATAGGGACATTGTAAGGAAGTTCATGTCCTCTCTTCCTAGACAATGGACATATTGTTGTGTTGTTATCAAGAGAACTAAGAACCTTAAGACTCTTATGTTGACTGAGTTATATGGTATTCTCAATGGATACCAGATAGAGATCAACATGCAAGGATCTTTTCAATATCTAAAGAGATTCAATACATATTCATTATGGTGCGAAAACCCATAACAAATTGTATGATCATATGTGTGTGATTGTTTGTTTTGATACGTGTGATTGGATGCTCACTAATTTTTTAATGCTTGTTTGATTGATAATTGTTCAAAATCTTACAAAGGATTAGGGTGTAAGGCTTTATATAACCTAGGTACGTATTATGTACAATTACAAAAGTACCCTTATGTAAACAAAAGTTATATAATAATTCTAAGACTAAAACTGTTATCCGCTGTGGAAATTTGATATCCCGCTATGGATGTTGTCCACTGTGGATATCTATAAATGTTGTCCGTTATGGATGTTATAGTGCCCGTTGTGGATGTTGTAGTGTCCGTGGTGGATGTTATAGTGTAAGGCCCCGCTCCCGGAATGCATACAGCTGGTCAATCATCGCACATAAAACATACATATTCATTTATCTAACGTAAACATTACAGCGGAAACATTCAAAAATGACATTTCATTTCATTATAAAAGCTTTTGCAAAATATTGCATCGTTAAACAGGTACAAAATACATTGTTGCATTACATCAAAAAAGCATTATATAAATGGATGCCATCCCAAAAGACCTGAGTAGCCGCCCGTGCCATCCTCAACAATCATTACCTGCCAACTGGAAACACATAAAAGTCAGCGTTGCTGAGTGAGTTCTAGTTTTATAATAAAACATACTTTTCTTTTGTTAAAACCGTACACATACGTTTCATGTGATCATACATCATACGTACACATAGATAATATCATTATTATCTTCATCATTCATTCATTCATTCTTTAAATTTCGTTCACTCATCATACGTCATTTACATTCACTTTCCTTCATCATTACATCTTTTCCTTTCCATCAAACCATAAACTTTACCCTTCTATTCATAGTACTGGACCTAGGCCTATCATAGACCTTCTATAACGGTGCATCGCACCTCTGGCCACAGTACCTAACGTAAAGTTTAGGTGTACCATTGCCATGTGCAGTACCTTTTTGTTCATGGTACTGGACCTAGGCCTATCATAGACCTTCTATAACGGTGCACCGCACCTCTGGTCATAGTACCTAAGGTATGAAGCAATGGTTCTATTCAAATAGTCAATCACAAAGAAAGACCCCGATGTGCATCCTCTCGGGGTAGCGAACCCACACACCGTTGGGCTAACACCTTTCAATGGTGTGTCCCGACATACAAGGCTTGCAATACTTTCTTTACTTTCATCATTCAATAATGCATGCATTCATCATGTTTCTCTTTTCATTATCTTCCACTTTACGTTACATAATACTTTCAATCACAGGAAAGATAAACATTCATCATAATCAGGAACATCAACATACATAGTAATCATCATCATACAGAGCAACATCATACATAACATACATCATGCATAAACATGCAACATCATCATCATGCCCAACATAACCTCTAAGGCCACAATTGTCATCTTAAATGTACTTACGGGAACTTCCACATGAAATCTTACATCTGCACTTTCCCCCGAAAGTCGGTGATTAAACTATGATTTTCCTTGGGTACAACAGCCCTATTTGGTCATATAGGTACCCTTCAGTCGCATGGCCTCCAGGCGACTAAACATCATGCGAATGGACCAATGGGGATGAACACCTATGCGGATGAACAACCAATCATGCGAATGGACCTCATGCAGATGAACACCAATGCGGATGAACACCCATACGATTGGACCTCATGCAGATGGACTCAATGCAGGATGAGTCCTATGTGAATCAAGTTAATACGAATGGACCTCATGCAGATGAGCACTTATGCGACTGGACCCTCAGTCACATGACTCCCCATGCGACTGCCCCCCAGTCATGCGAATGGACCTCAATCGTGCGAATGAGCCTCAATCGCACCCCATTCAGCCGTAAAGCCTTCATTCGGTCACCTAGCCCTAGCTGATGCAGAATGCAGTTCATCCTGAACCCAATCTGCCATTTTCGACCTCTAAGCACATCCAAACTCATTCTAAGCCCAAATCAACCATCCTAAACCTTAGGGATGCATACCACAACACCATTCAAGCACTCATAAGCTCAAAAGCAAGAGCCAAACGAATCATACACATACACACACATACACAAATGGGTCAAACACAGACACACTTCAAAACCCGATTTTCAAATGTGTTCCAGCCATAAAACCATTCAAATACATGTAAAAGAGGGGTCCTAGAACTCACACAAACCACACCGAGAAGTAGAGCTTCGATTGGACTCGCTACACAAGGATTTTACTCTCTTGAATCAATTTGAACCAACCTTTCTTTTATCTTTTCTCCCTTTCTTCTTCTTCTCTCTTTTCTTTGTTGAAAATTTGGGTGTGGGGAGAGGGTAAGGGCTGCCCTATCCCTTCAAATACCTCCACTTACCCATCTTTCTCTCATTGGCGAGTTTGGTCCCCCCACTTTGGACTTTATTTCTTTTTCTTATTTCGTTGGCTTCAAAGAAAATATCCAGGTGTTACTAGTCCACCCCCCTTATATAGGTTTCGTCCCCGAAACATGTTATTCCTCAAACAAACATGGGTAATGCTACCTCATTTCGTCTTCAGTTTCCCACGTTGACTCGGATCCTTTCCTGTGCTTCCACTATACACGCACAAGAGGAACCACTTTATTTCTCAGCCTCTTCTCTTTTCGATCGATGATTGCCACTTGTTGCTCCACATAATTGAGTTGTTTGTCTACTTCGATATCCTCCAGTGGAACAATCATGTCTTCATCTGCCAAGCACTTCCTTAGATGAGATACGTGGAATGTTGGGTGAATTCACTTAACTCATCTGGTAACTCCAATCTATAGGCCACCTCTCCTACTCGAGCAATGATTCGGAAAGGGCCTATGTATCTCTGGCTCAACTTGCCCCGCTTTTGGAAGCGAATGATACCATTCCAAGGTGAGACCTTCAACATGACCCGGTCACCCACCCTGAACTCAATCGGTCTGCATCTTTTATCAGCATACGACTTCTGTCTATCTTTGGCTGCCTTCAAGAAGGCTTTGATCCTTTCAAGCTTCTCAGTCGTAGCCTCGATCACCTCGACGCTCCCTAACTCTTTATGACCAATATCACCGTAACAAACGGGTGTTCTGCATCTCCTACAATATAACATCTCATAAGGTGGCATACCAATGCTGGCATGATAGCTGTTGTTGTTTGAGAATTCAGCTAACGGTAGGTGGTCATCCCAACTTCCGCCAAAATCAATCACACATGCCCGAAGCATGTCCTCCAATGTCTGAATGGTCCTTTCTGACTGACCATCAGTCTGGGGATGATAAGCCATGCTAATATATAACCTCGTCCCCATGGCGTTGTGGAATTTCTTCCAGAATTTGGATGTAAACCGAGTGTCACGATTAAAAACAATACACACCAGCACACCATGACGAGTTACAATTTCCGTTATGAACAGATCAGCCAACCTCTCAGATGAATATGTCTCAGGCGGATCGGTAGCAAGTGAGCTCTCTTCGTCAAGCGCTCTATAACCACCCATATAGCATCATACCCTTTCGGAGTACGCGACAGCTTCGTAATGAAATCCATGGTGATGTGCTCCCACTTCCATACCGGTATATCCAAAGGTTGGATCTTTCCATACGGCTTTTGATGCTCGGCCTTCACTTGTAAGCAAGTAAGGCACTTACTCACATACTCCACGACATCGCGCTTCAAACCCAACCACCAATAGTCTTTCTTCATGTCTTGGTACATCTTTGTGGCACCGGGATGAATGGAGTATTGAGTCTTATGAGCTTCATCCATAATCTTCACCCGTAGATTCCCAAAATGAGGAATCCACATTCGTCCAAACCGGGTCCTAACACCAAATGTGTTTTCACCCAACTCCGTGACCAGACCTCTCATTCTTTCAGAGTTAAGATGCTCTTCTTTCAATGCCTCATCTTGAAACTCTTTGACTTGCTTCATCACATCTGAGGTCATGATCAGCTGATATGCTTTCACCCGAATCGGCTCGGGTCTCTCTTTTC
>BJCM01100577.1:0-23329 GCA_018326385.1 Flaveria bidentis
TGCCTAACAGATCTCTCAATTTGTTTCTCAGCTAGTTGAGCCTTGAGATTGTCAATCTCAAGTTGCTGAGTGGCAGACCTTTCTTCTAAAGTCCTAACCTTGGATTCAAGGTTTGAGACTTTAGATAGTAGGTCTTGTATGAGGAGTTGCATGCTTCTCTCATCTTCTTTTGAAGAATCATGGGGAGATGAGGTAACATACCTAGTATGTTTAGCCTCACCACCAGATATGGTTTCTTGGCACCATTGTTTCCCTTGTTTAGTGATGCCTCTTTTAGAGTCAACAAAAGACATGGTTGCCGCAGATACAGTCTTAGAGATGTTACCACTGTCCATAAGGTCCATTTTGGCACCTTCTGTAGTGACAGCTGAATCTGCATGAGTCCCTTTCACATCAGTGGGACTCACCTCAGTAATGGGTTGTTGATGGGGGCTAGAGATAAGAGGTCTCTCTAGGCTCTGTTGATCTTTGAAAGAGTGTTGTAGATCAACTTTATTGCAATCGAGGGACGTAATCTCTTCATCAGTTTTGAAGAGAAGGTCAGTGAAAGATAAGGAAGTTAAACCTACTAACCTGGGACCTTGATCAATGTCTACAGGCATTGAGCCTCTGGTGGGGCCGTCCCTTGTTGGCTGCTCAGAAGAGTATAAATACTCATCCTGAGGATTGTTGGCTTGGGTTTCAAGCTCATGGGTTTGAGACTGAGGAGACTCAAAACCCAAATTGGGGTCAAATGAGAAGGATGGTTAGTCCTCAGACTGAGTGGGAGCCCATTGTTCCACTCTAGTCTTTTTGGATTGAACAGGAGGAGCTTGTTCAGTCAGAGTAGACTGAACAAGGGTTTGTTTGGGGCGTATTTGGTAAGTGATAGTGATGGGATGAGAAGGCAGAGTTGGCATTATGGGGGCAGTTGCTGGTGTGGGTTCATCACTTGCGGGGTGAACAGGGATGTCACTAGGAGATATGTTCTCAATCATACCTAGAAGCAGAGAAGTGTACCTTCCAGTGAAGTTGGTGGATACCTTATTCAATGTTTTAAAGATGGTTGGCCTCATGTGAGGGACAGTCAGAGCAGTTGCACAGACAAGCTGACTCTAGTCCAGTTCACAGTTGATTATATGCTGGAGAAATCTGGGATACATAAATAATGTTTCCCTCTGGAGATTTCCTATGAGGTTAGTCAGCACAGATCTTGAGTAGTTAAATCTATGGCCTCTCACCATTCCATGAACCAAACACCCTATTTCATAAGGAATTTGATCCCATCCCCCAAATTTGTTGGATAGACAGTGAAGAACAACATGCAGTAGAAACTTCCAATTGTAGGAGAAGTTGAATTTGTAGATTGTGGATCTTCTAACATCTCCACCATATCCCATTTGGATATAGGTGTTGTCCAAATCTGCTTTGGGGGACTTTGTGGGTGCTCCCTCATCATGAAGCTCCAGATGCTCCCTGATGAGTTGTTCTGTAATGACCAACTCTTGGCCACAGATGCTCGAACGAATTACATGATTCCCATTTAGGGTTTCAGTCTGACCATGTTCCAAGATTCGATCATATGATTGGAATAAACAGTGGGTTTAACGATCAGAGCAATGTAAAAAGTTGATTGGGTAAGAAAGGAGATGATTTCAGAGAAGTCAGCATCTCTTGATGAATCAAGAAGTGCGACTTGGTTGTGCTGAGGGTGGATAGCCATTTTAGAAAGGTGAATGTGGATGAATTTGAGCTTGGGTAAATTTTGAGTGAAGGAAGCTTTTAGAGCAGTAAAAATGAGGTAAGAAAATGAGAGTGAACAGCCGGGATTATTTAAAAGAGGGTGGAATGGTGGTAATTGGGTTAGCAAAAGGTGATGTGATGTTTTAGTGAATGAATTGACAATGGCGGTAAGGATTAATTCGGTTAAATAATCTGACATCATTAACAAAATCTTTACTTTTTACAGTGTGGGGCCTAAGAGATTTCCGTTACACAGTAAAATCTCTCTTCCTAGTGTAAAACATTTCCGAAGGTAATTTGTCTTCCGAAGGCAATTCTTACTTCCGAAGGCAAATCTATGCTTCCGAGAGTAAAGGTTGCTTTCTGAATGGAAAGTTATATAAGCTTTGGATGTAGATCTGATATGTAATCAATCGTTTCTTCCGAGACTAAAAACTCTTCCGAGAAGAAAATTATCCTTGTAGAAATTTTGCTTCGGAAGATATGAAAATATCTTCCAAGGGTTAATTTCTCTTCGGAAGAAATTTACACATATAAAATATCAGAGAGATCTTTTGTTACAGGGCTTAGATTGCATTGACATAAGACATTACATTTTCAAAAAGGTTTTCAAAAGAGGCATGCTAATCAATGTTTATCATCCCAATAGCTGTAATAAGGTACTTAAATCTCTGTTCATCAAAAGCTTTGGTGAACAATTCAGCATATTGTTCATTTGAGTCAACTTTGATTAGCTTAATCAGATTTTTCTCATGAATATCTCTAATTAAATTATACCTGATATCAATGGGCTTTGTCTTGGAGTGCTTCACCGGATTTTCAGTGATGGAGAAAGCACTATTGTTCTCAATGTGGATAGGAGTGCTTATAAAGTTGAACCTATAGTCTAACATTTGGTTCTAAATCCACAGCAGCTGAGCACAGCAGCTAGCAGCAACAATGTATTCAGCTTCCACTAAGAAATTGTTTCTTGCATTGCCATGAGATGATGCTTCCACTAAGAAATTGACATCCTCCTGATGTTGATTTCTTGTCAATGTTACTACCACCATAGTCACTGTCAGAGTATCCACAGAGATTAAAATCACTATTCCTTGGATACCAGAGACCTAGTTTAGGTGCTCCTTTGAGGTATATGCGGATTCTCTTCACAACAACTAGGTGAGACACATTCAGAGCAGCCTGATATCTTGCACAGATGCAAGTGGCAAACATGATATCAGGTCTACTGGCTGGGATATACATCAGAGAACGAATGATTGCCCTATACTGATGTTGATTAGTATCCTCCCCCTCAAGGTCAGGACAAAGATTATGGTTTCTGGGTATGGGTGTCTTGACTGGCTTACAGTCTTTCATCTCAAATCTCTCTAAGATGTCATTGACATACTTTTATTGATTAATGAAGAACCCTTCCTTCAATTGCTTCACCTGAATTCCAAGGAAAAAGTCCATTTTTCCCATAACTCATCTCAAAATTCTTCTTCATAATGCTTTCAAAGTCCTTACATATTTGGTCATTTGAAGAACCAAATATGATGTCATCAACATAGACTTGAACAAGCAAAATGTCCTTTCTAGACTTCCTAATGAAGAGAGTCTTGTCAATGGTACCTCTAGTGTAACCATTCTTCAGAAGAAACTGAGAAAAAGTCTCATACCACAGCCTTGGTGTTTGGTGCAGCCCATATAGAGCTTTATCCAATTTGCACACATAATTGGGGTGCTGTGGGTCCTAAAATCTAGATCATCAAAGCAGTACTAAAAATCACTAGAGTGTCCAATTCTTGAGACAAAGGCACAGTTGTCCTGAAAGGAACTATGCTAAGTCTGTTGAGACCTTGGAGCCTCAGGGAAGGTAATGTAGGGTCTAGATGAGCAGGATGTATGCTGCTTGTAAGTCAGGTAGTGCTGAGGTTGTATGGGTCCTGAGCCTTCAACAATCATCAAAGTGTTGCTCTCCATCTCCAGACGGTATCCATTACGGATCCCATAGAGTTCGGTCGTAGTGAGAGTGTTCAGATTCTATGTCCTCTTGATAGAGACACAGTAGAATGTCCACTCATTTGGAAGAGCACTCATGAACTTCCTTGTAAGGTCTCTAAGTTCAGAAGTGATTCCTACTGACTGAAGAGAAGAAATAAGATCCATGTACCTGAAATACTTTTGGCTGAGAGACTCTCCAGCAATATAGGTGAAGTTCTCGAAATGCTGCTTCAGTGAGTCCTTCTTGTATTGGAGCTTGAGTACATTTGAGCAAGTGCATCAAATAGTTCTTTGGCAGACTTACAACGCTCAAACCCCACCATAATGGAGTTAGGTATTGCAATCATAAGAATATTCATTGTATTGCTATCAATGTCCATCTTCTTCCGGTCCTCATCAGAGTAATTTTCAACAGCCTTCTCTATCATGGCATCGTTTCCACTAGGTGCTGCCACCTTGGGTTTATACGGGCCATTGATGATAGAGTACCACATTCTGCTATCTTGGTATCTGAAGCCTTCTATGCGTCTGCTCCAAGGCCTGAAATTTTCAGTAGTAATGATGGGAGCTTTAGTCATAGTTCCATCTTTACTTCACACTTGTTAAGGGCCATTTTGAGTGAGTTGTAAGGAGGAGTGAATAACAGGTTGATTTGGATGGTAAGATCTCACAATCAAGAGCCTAAAAAGCTCTGATACCAATTGCAGGATCGGTTTATGTCACTTAACACTTAGTTTTTCTCTCAAAACTCACTTGAACTACACTCGGATGAAGGCAGAGTCTATAAGAGTTGATAACAATATAATAAGTAATGAACACAGAAAGATAATTTTCAAGGTACTTGCATATATTGCTTCTCTACTCAGAATGTTACAAGACTCTTACAATCATGGATTATGAGTTACAATGAGAAACTATATATAATACTACCTACAACCGGATATACTTTGATACCAGCTGGGATCCTATAACTGAAGCAAATACTACAGTGCTAAAGTTAAGGTATCTTAGAGAATGTCTTATCAAAGCTATGGTAGTCATGACATGTCCATGACTTACCTTTTATCATCAACTAAATTTGGCAACTGTGCTATCTAACAAAAGGTGAATAGTAGAATAAAGTAAGGTCAACAACATGGCTTTTGAGAAAGCGCTATGTAGTATCTCAGAGGTCTACAGCGGATTGTCAGAGACCATACTTATGTCTACTGGTTCGTAGCAGTGTCTTCCGAAGGTTAAATGGCTTCGAAAGAACTTGTTCTTCCCAAGCCACTTATACTTTGGAAGAGGCTGCTTCTTTCGACGCTTTATGGACTTCTGCTTTTCTTCAACGTTTGGAAGTAGTCTTCTGATCTTTACTCTTTAGACTTTATCTTCGGAAGTGAATACTTCTGTCTTCGGAAGCAGAGTTTCTCTTCGGAGGTTGATCTCTTACTTAAACTTCGGAAGAGACTCTATTTCCTTCGGAAGTCCATTTTAGCTTCGGAAGTCTTCTGTTATCTTCACCAAAATAAACTAAGTGAAATGGTTTTGGTTGCACTAGCCTTTTATTTGATCCAACAAGTTCGTTCATGAATAGTTGTGGATACTTTTGTTTCATGTGATCTTCATGTTCCCATGTGAATTGTGGGTAATGCCTTGAGTTCTAGGAAACCATGAAGATTGGTATACGACTTTGATTTAGTTTCTTGACGTCATGACCAATTATTGGAATATGTTACTCAAGAAATTAATGTTTATCGTTAACAAACTTCATCCACTAGAATTAGTAGTGACTCATCAGCAAGGCACTTTTAAAGCTTGACACGTGAAAGACATTATGTACATTACTAAGTTCTTGTGGTAACTTAATTTAATAGGAACATTTCATTCTAGAATGTCAAATGGTCAAATGTATCGAGGAACAAGTTTCCCTTCTTGCGAAATCTGACAACACCCTTCCAAGGGGATAACTAAATAGGACTTTGTCTCTGGTTTGGCATTCTGTAAGTTTCTGTTGGTTATCAACATAAGTATTCTGATTTTTTCTAGCAGCTTTTATTCATTCTTTGATTTAACGTATCTTGTCAGACTCATCCATCTTATTTTTATTATCAAGTTAAATATTATATGGATTCGATCAATATGAGGACTTTACATTTGGTATCAAAGTAAGGTGTTGCTCTTGATATACGGATTTTTAATCTGTGATTATCTTTGTTTTACGACGTTAAGCATGGAGATTGAAGACCTCAAGGTTTTGGTCAAGTTTGCATAGGTTTAAAAGAAGACAAAGCTAAAACATTATCTTTAAGTTTTATAGAATAAGATAATCAAGCTAGTAACTAGAATTCTCATTAATCATGATATGATTAGAAAATATTAGCTTCCCCTTAATAAATGATCTCATAAAACACTAGAAAGATAATCATCTTTCAAATCACAATCAATATTAGATCTATTTATTATAATATATTACATGTGAATATATAGAAAAGGTATGCATTATGTTGCTAATCACATGGAAAATGACCTCTAACAAAGTATGGCCACGCCACCAACATGGAAAAGGGACGTCGAGTAACACTTTTGGTACAACTAGTTAGTTGATGAGCTTTAATGGTATGGCCTTGACTACATATTCTTTATATGGTTAGTTAATTCCTTCCATTAGCATTTAATAAAGATTAATAAGTTGATATGATTAATGCATCTTCCTTGTACCTCACCAACACAAACATTAACAAGCCTTAATAGAAATCAGTTGTGTTCCTTTGATAATAGATGTATGGTTAGTTTTAATGATTATGAGATGACAATGGACCCTTTTTGGCAAATCAGTTATAAGCTAAAAGTACCATAAATTCATAACCCATTAGATGTTCAATCTGCATACGTTGATGAGTAGCTCATATGATTTTCTTTAAAATTTTTGATTTGTTAATTCCTTAAATTCGACATTTTACATTATAATAAATCTTTGTAGTCTCCAACCTTGTCTTAACAGTTTAAACATGTAGTCGTATCATGGTAATCTTTACCGACAATACTAGAAACAAGATAATTCTTAATTGAATACAACAATGTAATCTAAAATTCAAATTATACTATACTTTTATGATTGTAACAAATATTGTGTCGGTTAATAACAAATGAAATTTGAGAATCAAGCTCCTAAATAGTGGTAAGATGACCCATAGTAAAAGTTATGTATCGTATTTTGTTCAAATTCTAACTCTTATAGTTTCTTGACTCAGATGTCTTTATTTCTTCAACCTAATATGATTGGAACAATGTTTTAAAGGGCAAGTTAATGGAAGGACTAGAGGTTGCTGTTAAGAGGCTCTCTATCCATTCTGGGCAAGGTTTAGAAGAGTTCAAGAATGAAGTTACTCTAATCGCTAAACTACAACATCGTAATCTTGTTAGGCTTTTAGGGTATTCCATGAAGGGAAATGAGAAAATGCTAATATACGAGTATATGCCCAACAAAAGCTTAGATGCTTTCATATTTGGTAACCCTCTTTGTCCTTATATTTATGATCAAAATATTGATTAAAATTTAATTAGTTTCCATTAAATTTTACCAAAAACATGTCTACTATGTTTTGAATGAATATTTCAAGATGGGACACAAAGTTCGTTGCTTGACTGGGCCAAGAGGTTTCAAATAATCATGGGAATTTGTAGAGGACTCGTATATTTGCATCAAGATTCAAGATTAAGGATCATTCATAGAGATTTAAAAACGAGTAACGTGTTATTAGATGAAGATTTAAATCCAAAAATATCAGATTTTGGATTAGCGAAGATTGTAAATGGCAATGATGAGGAATCCAATACCAAAAGAATTATCGGAACTTAGTAAGTATTTCATGTCACCATATTTGTGTAGATATGAAGTTAACCATGTCAGGGTGGTTGGTTGAAGTTCTTATGTATGTTATTGAGTTGATTTACGGGAAATAGATTAAATTATATGGATCGTCCACGTGGTAAGTTGAAATTTATCCTTTGCCCTGAAATAAATTAACACATATGATTCCTTTTGTTTACTCAACCTTCAAGCTTTTGGTCCTTGGATGGATGTCTATAAGATTGACACATATGATCCCTATGTACTTTCATATTCAAAATAAAAGGACATTTATTTTAGAACAAGAGCATGAGGGTTGAGTAAACAACAATGTATATTCAAAATAAAAGGACATCTATTTCAGAAGAAAAGCATAAGGGTTGAGTAAACAACAATGTATTCGTCAACTCCAGAAGTTAAGGAAGAAAGTGGCATTTACACATTTTACAAGGCCATCCATGTAGTTTACTCTAAGTTATATATATTTAGTTAACTTAAAACTAGTTGACTTCCACCATAATCAATGAACCCTAAAATTGCTCATTTAAAACAAGTTTGATAAGTCAAATTGAAAATGCCTAGTTTTTTTTAAACATGCTAATTAGTCATTTCAAATCTTAATCATTTTCAATTTGATTTGTATTGTGCTTATGATTATGGTACAAATGATATTGTTGTGTGGCTTTTTATGTATGCAGTGGTTATATGGCACCGGAATATGCATTGGAGGGATTATTTTCTATTAAATCAGATGTTTATAGTTTTGGAGTGGTGATTCTTGAGATTATAAGTGGGAAAAAGAAACACTATCAGTGTGAACAAGCTATTAGTCTTCTAAGTTATGTGAGTATAAGTGTGTTTCTTTAGTGTTCAATAAAATCTTTAAACGTACGGAGTCACATTCAATTTTATTTTTTATATTCACTTTCACTACTTTACCATAACAACAATTTAGAAGCTCAAAAGGTTAAACAACAACAACATTAGATACTTGTTAAAAATAAAATCTGAAGAAGGGTCAAAGGACAACCAAGCCCTTTTTAATTACAAGAACACCTAAGTTTTAGTATGTTTTGTTTTTCATTTATAATTTATCTAATCTCTAATAATTTCAGGCTTGGCAACTATGGAAAGAAGGTAGGCCATTAGATCTAATGGAAGAAGTGTTGGCAGAAAGCTATGACCCTAATCAACTATTAAAATGCATCATCGTTGGGCTTTTATGTGTGCAAGAAGATCCTAATGATCGTCCAAACATGTCGAATGTAGTAACAATGCTCGCGAGTGACATTTCATCACTTCCTGAACCGAAGCAACCTGCGTTTTTGGTTAGAAAATTAACTACCTACTATGATTCTTCTTCTTCTTCGTATCAACCACAAACACAAACCAACATGGAGGTGACAATATCTGTGATATATGGACGATAAGTATGCGGTCTTAATATATTATTGGTGTTGCAAATTAAAAAAAACCTATAAATGTGTAATATAAATTTGTAAGACGATATCTTGAATTCTAAAAACATTTGATACATCGTAACAAGTTATATGCATTTTTAATTGATTGATGGCAACAAATTATGATTCCAGTTCTCGTTTTGTTGATAAGAAATATATAATGCATATTACGTATTATAAATCATTTGTTATAATCGTAGATTTTAATAATTTATAAAAATGTGTTTAGATGATCAAACAATCAATGGAACTTTATTAATATATATACTACAAGTTTCATAATAAACTAAAAGGGATTCAAAAAATATCTAGCCACCTAAAAATTAAGATGTTACTAGCTTTTATTCCCTAACGTTGCGTGTCTTAAAACTGAGACTTAGACAAACTATTACAACATGTGGCTTGAAACAAATGGTCGGTCAAGACTGCAAGCCGAACACGACTACCATGTCGGGACAACCGACGCCAGTCTTGGTGCATCATCACAACCACAAATCAGTGAAAACGAACAGTCTCAGTAATGCATACGTTCATTATCATCGACACATGAGTTATAACCATAGACAACCAGAGTAACTTTTAACTCAAGAAAGCACAGGTCTATCAACGATACACCCAACAACATATTGGATAGTGTTCTGAACCAAAAGGTGCAATGTTTCAACATTTGTCACTATTTTCTACAATCATAAGACTCAATAACAAAGTCCAACAACCAACCCTCAAAAAGGAAAAAAATCTACAATCATCAACACCTTCAGATATATGCATATAGTCCTCAAATGAATCACTCATCATCATCATCAACCTAACGACAACATCACCACCCTGCAGATGACCGTTATACTTGACCATAAAACATAATAGAATCATCCTAAGCCATTTCAAATGAGGGAAATCACAACATCACAGACCAAAGATGTCCAACAAACAAAGATAGATCTGGTCATTGTAGTGCTTCATCACTCTTCAGTAACACCCTCAAGAAACACAAACGAATGACATAACGATAGAATTTAAGGATCATGAATTTTGGTTCTTTGTGCCCACAAATAATCATTCACCAATCCGAAATTACAGTATGTGGCTATAAACAATCGCTTACCGTGCCAAAACAACGAACCCTGATCCTTTTTTATTGGCATTGCCTGTCAATCATAAATATACACCTCTGATTTGTGAAACAAAGAGATTTTCGTTTTTTTTGCTACCAAGCTAACAAAGATTAATGGAAAACTCGATAAAGTAATCAATGTGAATGCATCTAACAACAAAACGATAACAACAAAATTTAAAAATCTACCCAAAAACATGTAAGAAATTAGATTTGGAATATCATCCAAAGCATACAAGTTTAAAGTTGCCTCCGATGAATAGGTATCATCATCATCGACATAATGCCCCCATCATCAAGCGACAATAGCCAAACTAAGTGAAATAAAACCACCCCAAGAGGTCTCAGATGAGGCACACCCTATCATTATCAACAGGTTAGGGTTTTCAAGCACAAGCATCACCCAACCTCGATATGACATAGAAGCCACCGAAAGTGGTCATAGATACCACTAGAAACATACTATCTCCATATTGAAATACCGAAGAGGTGGTGGTGATGGAATCTTCAGGATCGATGTTCGTCACTAACACTTGGTTTTGCTCTCAAACATACTTAATCACACATGGTTTAGATGAAGCAGAATATCTTCAAAGAGTTGATAATAATATAGTAAGTAACAAAGAACACAAGGAAATAATTTTCAAGGTACTTGTATATATTACTTCTCAACTCAAAGTATTACAAGTCTCTTACAAGAATGTTACAAGAGTTAGAATGAGAAACTATATATACTATCACCTATAGCCAGATATACTTTGATACCAGTTGGAAACCTAAAACTAAAGCAAATAGTACAAAGCTATAGTTAAGGTATCTTAGATATGTCTTATCTAAGATTTGGTAGTCATGACACGTCTATGACTTACCTTTTGTCACCAACTAAAGTTGAAAACTATACTAATTGATAAAAGGTGAGCAATGAAATAAAGTATGGTCAACTACATGGGTGTGGGAAAGCACCATACAGTATCTCAGAGATTTACAGCGACGTGTCAGACATACCATACTTACGTCCACTAGTTCATAATAGGTACTTCCGAAGGTTAACTGGCTTAGGAAGAACAAGTTCTTCTGGAGCCATTTATACTTTGGAAGTAGCTACTTCATCCGAGGATTCCTTTGGACTTTATACTTTGGAAGTTATAGTCTTGAATTCTTCTAAGTCTTGAACTTCCGAAGAGAGAAGATGTTGTCTTTAGAAGTTGGAGTTTTCCTTCAGAGGATGATCTTGTACTTTCCTTTTAAAGAACTCCATTTGCCATTAGAAGTTCCATACTTAGCTTCAGAATATCTTTATTAGTTACTCCAAAATTGTCTAAGTATTTGGTTTTGGTTGCACCAGCCTTTTTAAATCCTACAAACTCCTCCTTGGCTGATGCTATCAAAACCTCACTTATTCCTGCTTCTCAAAACCTTCAGCACCAGGGACAAAAGATCTTTATCACTTTCTTTGTTCTTCCGTGAAGTTGTGTTGAGAAGTTTTTACAAGTCATTAGTGGATAGGAGATCCAGTCTGTCACTCTGAATGACTTGCAACCTTTGTTGTGCCCCCTAAAGAGAGTTAGGTGACGGGAGTTTGTGAGGACTGTGTACCTATGGAATAGTAATAGATTCTGCGTGAGACCAGATCAAATAGTGCGGAATCCTATTTGATTGGCGATCCAATCAGTGAGAACGTTAACCCGATCGACGTAAGAATGAACTAAACGTTAAGAACGAGTAGGAATCGATCAAGAATGAACTTTGAAGTTGGATTGGCTATCTTGGACGTTCTAGACGGCTAGGGTTTGTGAATATTCGTAATCTCTCTCTAGGTTTCATAAGTGTTATGTTTTCCATGAATTTAGTGGTATTTATGGGTTTATAGTTGTCATTCGTATGACTGAACCACTAGCATGGTTCAGTTGTGCGATTGAATCATGCGATTGAGTCATACACACGACTGAAGGTTCAGTCGTGTGACTGAGTCAATCTTATGTCTCAATCATACGACTGATCCAGTCTCCTGGTTCAGTCGTGCAACTAGTCCATAAGCATGATGTATTCATGCGTATGGTCCATAAGTATGGTCCATTAGTATGAATAATCACCCGACTAGGTTGAACATATTTCTTAATCATTATTGACTAAAAACCATGCACAATAACCTCAAACCTATATAATAAGTTCATACATATGAATAATACTTGTCACAATAATAGTATGAAATAATTAAACATGAATAAACATCAACCACATATTATATTTCATTGAAACAATTTATTACATATGTGTAAGACATGAAAGACTTTTACATTTAAGCTCATAAACCAGGAACATCATGTATCCACAAACTCCCCCTTGGTCCTAGTTTACCCTATCGTCTAACACTCTTCACATGTTATTGGAATTTCTTGTACTTTGCCTCTTTTGTAACTCTTGCATGTATTTCAAATCCAAAGAAGCGTCTTTTCACGTTTTGGAACTGGAGAACTTGTACAATATTCTGTGTGTCATAGAACAATGGACACTTGTATAATGTATAGGCATCTTCAGCAGACAAGTTTGTAAGCCACATTAGGTCGAATACCCTGATAGTATCAATCTTTCCTTCTCTGCTCAGAACTATGACCGCTTCACCCATCCGCCAATCGTAATAACACCATTTGAAGTGTGGAGTGAAGTCTTGAGGCATTTCTTGTAAGGGAATCTTTGACATTGTGCGTGGTGGACTTCACTTCAGCACCACTTTAGGTCTTCCAGATATAGGGTCCACTTCAGACTCATGGATGAACCTCTTAGGTTGTTGAGGCCTGAAGTTTACCCACCTGGTGTGGTATTCCATCTTTAACGCAGCCTCAAAACATCCTGACATATTCCTTGGGTTGGCATACAGAAGATCTAAGCATGCCAGACGATTGAGCTCAAAACCAGGAAGAGTGTTCAGATCATGCGGATATCTAAAGTACTCGATCCCTTTCTCTCTCTTAACAACATATACCTCTAAGTCTTCAAAATAGGCCCACGCGATATTCTTGCCTGACACTTTCTGATGTCTTTCGACTCTATAGAGCTTGGTGTAGGCATTATGCCTTGGTGGCGCGCGTTGGGCTTTCATCTCAACACAACAAGCGGCCTATTCAGCTTTCTTTAAGTCCACATTAGCGTCTGAAGCTTGGGCTTGGCTTTCGTCTTTTTCTTTCTCTTTTTCTATCTCCTCCAGCTTCTCAAATGTAGCACTGCGAAAAGTATCACCCAAGTTGGGGATAACATTGCCTTCGTGGTCAGTGTGCTGGATAATGATCATTTGTGACATCCTCTATCTCTATCTCATCCACATCTTTCAGCTCATCATCACTCACAAGATCAACTTCTAGAGCATCTTTGACAAGCTCGTCAGGATTCGCTCTTAATATTTCAGCGAGCTGCTCGTCTATTAGATCATGAATAATCTCTCCTTCCTCTAGAGTGTAGCTCATAGATCTCCTTACAATCCCTTGCAAGTCTAGAATCATGATAAGTTGAGTCTTGACTTGCTGAAGGGGTTCGACATCATAATCATCTTTTTGTTGAGTTTCATGTGTTTGATTAAACATTTAACACAGTCATTAAACAAAACATTAAAACAAAAAAAACATAGATAATCATTAATTACAATAATGTAATATATAATTCAAGTACAAAAGTTTTTAAATAAACGACATCTAATCATTACTTTTGTCTTGATCTGTCATTTCTTTAGCTGGAGGATCTGAGGATGAGGCTCCTTGATATTGGTTTCTTTTTGTGCGCCTCTCCTCACCTTGAGTAGAGGCTGATGCAGCAGTATCACCTTCTTGATCATCATCATCATCCTCTTTATCTTTACCGCTCGGTCCTCTTTCATCAACATCTTCTTCTTCATCAGATTCATCTTCATCCTCCTCCTCCTCCTCCTCATCATCATCATCATCATCACCATCATCACCATCCTTAATCTTTAATGGCTCACTCTTTGATCCCTTAAGCTTTAGAAATATCTTCTTATTCTTCTTCTCGAGATCCTCTATCCTGTTTACTGATGCCAACACCAGCTCATTATGACTTTTTAGTGCATGGTGGGTTCGTCCTAACGCTCTGTCATACTAAACGTTCTTCTCACTCAGCTGTACCATCTGCTTTGCCTGAGTTGCATTCACCTCCATCAGCTGATTTAACTGGGTAGCCCTTAGCTCATCGGTGGCAATCAGCCTCAGAATAATGCAGCTGAGGTTAGCCAGCTGCTCCTCTAACTCGACAACGGGTAGAGTAGGTCCAGGTGTAAATGTGGATTGAATGGAGGGACCAACTTGATGAGTGGTGGTCGTAGTGGTAAATATGGGAGGTGGAATAGGAGTGGTATGTGGTGGAGTGGCTGTATGAGTGGTGGTGGGAGGAGTGATAGTGGTAGTGGGAGGAGTAGTGGTGGTAGTAGTGGGAGGTAGAATGGAGTGGGATGTGGCCCTTAGAAATAGATGCTCCCCCTTGGCTGATGGGTTGGTCAGGGGTGTAAGTAGGATCAGTGACATCTGTAGCAACACCCCTCGACTCAGCCTGGCATCCGCAAACCACCTCTATCCCTTTGTCTGTGGCCACAACCCAGCTCCCGACAGTCCTCACAGTGTCTCATCATGTGACTCTTCCTCTTCATCTATCAACAAGTCTTGGTGGAAGGTAGCCCTTTCTGTTCCACCAGGTGCCTCACCACCTTGACCCTGATCATGATCGTCATCGTCATCATCTTCTTCGTCGGTGGGTGCCACATTAGGCTCAACATCGGAGTCACTGTCATCATGATGCCACTTCTTGCGAGATGGTGCCACATACTCCTCGTTGGCCAAATGACCAAATAGTCTCCTCACCGGGGGCTTCACCTGCATCCCCTGGTAGACCTTCATCCTACCCAATGTAGTGTCATCCATAACCTCCAGTGTAACAGCATCGTCTCTCTCTTTTAGTAGTAAAGGAATCTTTTGATCAATGATCATCTGTAGAAACCTTGGGTACATACAAAAGCCTTCCTTGCCCTTTGCCTATATGTTCTTGATCATATATGTGAAAAGCATGTGGGAGAAATTGAACGAGTGGTTTAGCACCAGAGCAACATATACTTTCTGGATTTGATCTGACATCTCGTCGAATCATCCTCTCCTTGATGCAATGCACTTGAGGATGACGTGAGCCAAGTACTTAAACTGGGGGCACAGGTTGCTCTTGTCGAGCACACCTACGTTGATGTTCTTAGTGTACTTCATCATCAGAAAGCATCCCCCAACGGTCAGAGGATGTAGCTTGGTCGGGTGGTCACCATCCTCATCCAGAACTAGGACTCGCCTAAGATCTTCTGCAGTAACACTGATCTCCTGTCCAAAGATCGAGCTCCGGATACTATGGGGCTCTGTGGACCTGTCAACAATAGCACCTTCCCAGAAGGTTTGCTGTAGTGATCTATATGGCATGTAGGGTGTAGATATGGCCTTGAAGATCCTCGATCTCCTTAGAAAGGCTATGATCCCCGCAAACTCGGAAGCATTCTGAGTAGTAGCATCTAAGTGAGCACATATATTGTGTTACGGGCTCATCGTCTATCTATCAGCCATGTTGTTGTAACACAAGAAACATATACATTAGAGTTTTGTATAGGAGATGGCAGTGGAAACTTAAATTGTTTTTGATCAAGCTGGTTCAATCATGCGATTGAACCATACGACTGAGTTCAGTCATGCGATTGAGCTTGCGGCTGAGTTTAGTCATGCGATTGAGCTTGCGACTGAACTTAGTCGTATGTTAAGCCATGCGGTTGAGTCAGTCGTGCGATTGAGTCACTGAATGATTCATTCGTGCGATTGAATCGTGCGCCTGGTTCAATCGTGCGATTGAGGTTCATTCGGAGTGTCCATTCGCATATTGCTCTGTTCGGCACTCCAACCTCGAATCTTGGTCAAAACTTTATGTTAGACGTCGTGTTTAGACTCATTAGATTCGCAGGGACTCTAAATATCACTTAATGTCCTTTATATCAATGATTATGTCAATTTTTGTGGTCTATTTGTAGAGTTATTCTGATTTCTTTGTTTTAATCGATTAGGTGATTTAGGGTTTGAATACACCGTCATTATGGTCAAATTTAGTCTCACAATACCTGTAGATGAATGAGAAACCAGTTAGGATCAGAATCAATGAGTAATCAAGGTAAACGAAATTTGGGCAGAGTGTTTGCGTATGAGAAGTTTTTATGAGCTTTGAAGGGTGGTAAGGAATGCGACCGACTCACCCATCTATTTATACTGTTTTAATGTTTAGTCGTGTGACTAGACCCATACACATGCTTCAATCATGCGACTGGAGTTCCGTCATGCGACTGGCTTATACTTCTTCATTCAGTCATGTGATTTGTTCATCCTTATGCTCCAATCGTCATGTTGTCTCATACGCATGGTCCAATCGTGTGACTGGGTCATACTTATGGTCCAGTCGTGCGACTGGCTCATACTTATGGTCCAATCATGCAATTAGCTCATACTTATGGTCCAATTGTGCGACTGGCTCATACTCATGGTCCAATCGTGCGACTAGCTCATAATTATGGTCCAATCATGCGATTGGCTCATACTCACACACACTTAAACTTTTACCTTGTGATATCTAACATTATGAACACTGATCATCTCAGACATGACCTTTTTAATTTTAAACCATTTGATCACCTCAGACATGATCCTTTTAATTTAAAACTGTTTGATCACCTCAAATGTGACCACTTTTACTATGTGATTCATAGATTTCATCTAGTTGTATAGTCTGACTTTTACGCAACAAAAGACAAGAAAAACAAAAGAAACAACTTGAAATTAAAACAAAACAAGACATATTTTTGTGTTTTTGATTTGAGAAGGATTGAAATCTTTTAGAAAAACGTCTAACAAATTTTTCTTCCTGGACAACACAGCTTCAAGTTAATTTGATCATTTCTGGAATGATTAATTATGGAATCATACAGGTATATCAAAATGATTTGGGACATTTTAATAAAATATTTTGATGCTAGATTCTTGTTTTGATTTGGGACACTTTCAGGAAATCATACTAGAGCTATAAGATGCACACAATGATTTTGACAGTCAAGAGTTGCAGCTCACTATGATTGTCAATGTATTTGTCCACTTAAATCCATACACAGATTTTTGACACAAATCGATGTTGAGTTAGGTTTAATTATTTCAACAAGCATTTGTGGATCCCATACTTATATGGTAATCAACATTCCTCAGGATAAGAAGAAACTATTATAAGAGCTTTCAAAGAGATGCCAAGCCTCAGGTCAATGCCATCGCACAACAGAGAGGCGCAAGCAACTATGAATTCTGGAATATTTAGGTTATGCTTATCCTCAGGTCAGTGCCACCGCACAATAGAGAGGCACACAACCTATCTTCTTGTTAGAGCATTTATTTTTCTTTTTGCACATAACGCACAAACAATATTAGTTATTAGCTTCATTGCATTTAGCATTTTTCTGTGTGCTTTGATCATTTTTATGGTCATCCACACACATTTGTGGCGTTTATTTTGCTCGTCACCCCTTATTAGAAATGCGTTGATTGTGTTAACCAGAGTTAAGATGTAAACCCATAGCAAGTGTAACACCCGATTATTTTTTAAAGACAAGAAAGAAGAATAAAGTGAAGCAAAAGAAATAAAAACCAAGTCTAGGTGTAAAAAGTGTCCAAAAGAACAAAATGTTTGAAAGTGGGTGTAAAAGGTGGTATGGCCGCCCATATGTCACACACATCACCAATTCTTGGATATTTTAGAGAAATAAGGGAAGAGAGCAGAAAACTCTCGGTTTTGAAGAAAGAACAAGAAAGAATTCGAATTTAAGGTAAGAATTTGTGGTTTTATGATGTTCTTGTCTAGTTATATCCTCGGGTTTATGCTTATGTGTGTTTGTATGTGTTCGGGTATGTTCATGCTTGATGATGTATGATGGTGTTTCTAAGGATTAGAAGGTAAGAATTAAGCTTAGAACATAATGGATGGTGATTAGGAATTGAAATATGATGTTTTAGGCTCATAAGTTAAGTTTTAGAATCGGCCTAAGTGTTGGAAAGTCAATGCAGATGAACAGGAACAAATGCGGATGAAGTAAGACAAATGCGGATGAACTATGACAAATGCGGATGAACTATACCAAATGCGGATGAGTAATACCAAATGCGGATGAGTAATACCAAATGCGGATGAGTTATACAAAATGCGGATGAGTAATTCCAAATGCGGATGAACAAACACCAATGCGGATGAACACTTAGACTTTTTGGAGAAAAGTGTTGTTTAGGCTTTGTACTTGGGAGGTTCTCAGGGCTATGTAAGTTGACTGTTTGAGGTCATAAATGTTATGATGTATGATTGATGTTTATGTATGATGCCATGTGGGATGTATGTTATGTATCTATGATGCCCTGTATGATGCTGTGGTATGTGTATGTTTATATTCTTCTTATGTCTGTTTATTTTCCCATGGCTTTACGTTGAATGTTAATGAATGAAATGAAAGTATTATATAACGTAAAGTGGAAGATAATGAAAAGAGGAACAAAATGAAGAATGCATGCATTAATGAATGAAGGAATGTAAGAAAGTCTTGCAAGCAAATGTATGGAGCTTCACACTTAATGCGGAGTGTTAGCTCAACCGTGTGCAGGTTAGCTACCCCATGAGGATGCACACTAGCGCTTAATCTGTGTGATTAAGCAATTGTATGGAGGTTCACACCCAATGAGGGGTTGTCAGCTCAATGGTGTGCGGGTTCTATACCCAATGAGGATGCACACAGGGGTTCAGTCTTTGTGATTGACTAAACGGATGGGGTCTTTTTCGCTTACCCCTAGATGAATTGCTTGGTGTTCTAGAGGGGGGTTAAGCAGATGACCCGACCTAGATGAAAACGAGAAGATAATAAAAGTACGAAATGAACCACGATGAAGATAATAAATATTATCTATGTGTACGTACGATGTGTGATCACATTTTTAAACCTGTTACATTTTAAAATAACGGTTTTGAGCGAAGGATAAAATATGTTTTATTTTAAAACTAGAACTCACTCAGCAACGCTGACTTTATATGCATTTTCCAGTTGGCTGGTGAACATTGCTGAGGATGGCACGGGGAAGCTACTTGGCTCTTTTTGGATGGCACTCATTTTTAAAATGCTTTTTGTGATATAATGCAACAAGTATTTTGTAACCTGATGATGATGTATTATTTTGCAAAAGCATTTATAATGAAATGAAATTTTGTTTTAAATGTTTCCACTACAATGGTTATTTAAGATAAATGTAAATATATGTTTTATGTATAATGAACAACCAGCTGTAAGCGTCTTGGGAACGGGGCCTTACAGCAAATTGAACCAGTTAGTTTGAATTTTAATCACCAATGAGGTCTACTCATCTATTGTGTTGAATCTACCGACATATCATATAATAAACTAGCAACCTCTAAGTCTACTTTCTCTATGTTACTTGTAGATACATGTGTACCTAGTTTAGGAGCTAAATGTAAAATGTCTTTCATGTCTTACGTATATGTAATTGAATGGGTATGAATGAAATGAAATGTGTTGGTGATGTTTATAATGTTTAATATTTCATTTTTTATTGTGTGATAACACATATTCAACTAACTATATAAGTTTGTGGTTGTTTATATTGTTCTTAGACAATAATGGTTGAGAAACATGGTTAAACTTAATCATGTGAAGTCCTCATGCGAATGAGCATACGCATGAATACTTCATGCTAATGGACCAGTCGCACGACTGAACAAGGAGACTGGATCAGTCGCACGATTATGACATAAGATTGACTCAGTCGCACGACTGGACCTTCAGTCGTGCGGATGGATCAACCGCATACTTCAATCGCACGACTGAACCATGCTAATGGTTCAGTCGTACGAATGGAAAACCTAACCGATAAATACCACTTAATTCGTGGAAAAACTTAACAATTTGAATACTTACGCACATAATCGTACCTTGGCCGTCCAGAGAATCAAGAACACTTGTTCCAAGTTAATAGATCGCAGTTAATCATCTTGCAATCGTTCTTATCGTTTTGATTCAATATTATATCAATTATACTTGCGTTCTCATTGATTGGATCGCCAATCAAATAGGATTCCACAGTATTTGGTTTGGTATACATGTAAATCAGTTAGTACTCCGTACCTAAATGGTCCTAACAAGTGGTATCAGAGCCTTGGCTCTTGATTTGCATGTGATTCAATCAATTTTGATATAAAAATCGCGTTTTTCACTCAAAAACTCAATCTTTTTGTGTCAAACAGTGTTTTCGACGTCTCCAGGTAAAAGTGTTAACATTTTTCGGCATACGGCAATTAGGGTTTGTGAGAAATTCTTGTTTTTACGTCAAAGTGTTTAAAACCTTCGTTTTGCATAAACAACAGCCTTTAGTCGCACGATTGACTCAATCACACAACTGAATCCATTCGCACCTCCCATACGCACGATTGAACTTAGTCGCCTTGTTCATTCGTACGACTGACCAGCTTCATTCGCATAGACTCCAACTGCACTCTCCTTACGCATGACTGAATCCAATCACACGATTGAATTCATCCGCACTCTTCATTCGCACGATTGACTCATTCGCATAAGTTCAATCGCACGAGTGGTCCATTCGCACAAGTGAAGTACTTGATCTCAAAAGTTTAAAGTTAACGAGATGGAAGAACAATACTCAGCGTTCACTGCAGGTAGAGACACACGGATCCAGAACCTTTTACTTCTGGAGAATGGGACTGGGAATCATAATTAACCACCTAAGCTTATAACGTTAGACGATTACCCACAGTGGAAACAACGTTTCGAGATCTACCTAAATGGAGTTGATCCCAACCTTTGGGAATCAATTGAAATAGGATATGACATGCCGGTTGGTGCAAATGGGGGTAAAATTGACCTTGGGAGGGATGACTGACAGCCAGAAGACGAAATATAATGCAGAGAAGAATGTTTATGCCTTGTTAACTCAGTCTATTCCAAAGGATATATTCCATCAATTTTCTGAGAATAAACAGGCAAAGAAACTTTGGATAGCCTTGGAAAAACGCTATGACGGAAATGCTTCGTTAAAAGCTCTAAAGGCAAAAGCCTTAAAGAAGGAGTTTGACAACTTCTCTTCAATGAGTAAAGAAAGTCTGGATGATGTAATCGATAGGTTCTATCATCTCATGAGTGAGCTGCATATTCATGGAGTTACAGTGTCAATGGAAGACAAGGTATCCAGCTTGGCGGATGGCTTACCAGAGAAGTGGGATTCGTTTGTATCTAATTTGAGACAAAACAGTTAATTGGGAAAATTAGATATAAACGACTTCATCCTGAAATTGAGAGAGGAGGAACTTAGGATGAAATACAGGTCACCAAAAGGAATATATGACCAAAATCCTTCACTCTACAACGCCTCTTCCACAATAGCGAGTTCAGGAGCACCTTTTCAGACTGCATTTGTTTCAAGTTGATCTGCTCCTTCACCAACCATAGCTTCAGAGTCTGACACGTCTGGATCATCAAGTACCCATTATATTGCACCTGAGGCTAATGCTACCAAGTTAAAGACCGAGAATCTCGGGAATATCACTGTGGAGGTGGCTAAAGAACATATGGATCTATCGGCAGCTGTTGTCCACTTGTATGACGGTTTGGTTACAGGAAAGATTGGTAACTGCCATCTAGCAGATGAAGATTACCAACAGATAGACGAGAACGAGCTTTAAAGAATAGACATAATGTGGGCATTGGCAAGTGCTGTGCGGAGAGCTAAAAGGTTTGTTAAGAAGACGGGACAAAATTTGATAGCCACTAAAGACACTACTTTTGGTTTTGATAAGTCCAAAGTTACCTGTTTCAACTACGGAGAGAAGGGGCACTTTAAACGTGAGTGTGTAAAGTCCAAGAAGATAGGCAACGGCAACCCGTTCTCGAATATTAACCGTTAGGACAAACCAACAGGTGGAGCTGCCTCATCTAGTACAGAGACAAAGGCCTTGACTGCTCAAGGTGACGAAGGACAATATTGGACCTTCAAATTTGTGTCCCCGGGTGAGTCCAACATCGCAAATGTTGAAGTTTTGGATGATGACACGACAAGCGAAGGTGATATAGCAGTTGAGCTAGTAATGTCAGATCATGAAGATACTGCTACTATGGTCACTCACCGGAATGATGAAGGTCTCAGCACAACATGTTCAGAATCACCAGCACCTGTACAGTCAAACTCTGCGATGATGGCTGATTCAATTGAACCTTCTCAGGTAAGTTCCACAAACCAACTTTTTGACAATCATGCTTGTTCTGAATGTAATAAATTTAGGGAAAGCATAGATTTGAAATTTGCTAGGTTATTAGATCACAACGATAGCTTAGTAAAGGACTTGCAACTATGCACTAAAGCAAATCACATTTTAAAACTAAATGAGCACAGTTATAAAGAGAAAATAGAACTGTTAAATAAACAATTTAGGAAAATTGAAGTAGGGGCTTTTAACCAAGAAAATGACATTAAGTTCTATTTAAACTCCTTTGAAGAAACTAAAAAGGAAAAAACAGTTTTGGAAGTTGAAGTAAATTCATTAAAACAAAAACTGCACAGTTGGACTAGTTCTTCTCACATAGTTAAAAACTTAGTGAAAGAACAAAATAACAGGAGGGGATTAGGTTACAAAGTGGTTCCACCACCACATGAGATCTTGTTAAATACCAAATGTCGACCAGTAAATAACAATCCTATAAAGGATCATGTGGTGACCACTCCTCTAGTTAGTGATCCAGATCCACTTGTCAAACGGTGGAATCTGTCTCTAAACTGAAGGAGGACACTTTGAAATCTAAGGGTAAATTGCCTATTGTTAATTTGGATGAAAAATTTGCAAAGGTTAAGGTAGAGTCAGTTTCCACCACGTCTAGTTATGAACATAAACTGACAAAACAAAGTACCCAACTACATGCTCCACGTAACAGTCTAAACAAACAAAAGGCAAAAGATGTTACCACCGTCCAAAAGGTAAATTTTGTTAAAGAAGTTAAAACATCTAAACAAATAGAGTTAAAACCCAACAAGCCCAAAGTCACACCGGTCTCACACACTTCCCCACAGAGGCGTCTTTCCCAACCTGTAGAAGGTC
>BJCM01100579.1:0-15681 GCA_018326385.1 Flaveria bidentis
AAAGAATGGATTTAATGAAAACAAAGTATGTTTATTATAAAACTAGAACTCACTCAGCAACGCTGACTTTTATGCATTTTCCAGTTGGCAGGTAATGTTGCTGAGGATGGCACGAGGCAGCTGCTCAGCTCTTTTGGATGGCATCTATTTAGATGAAGCTTTTGTGATGTAATAAAACGATGAAATTTTGTAACCAACAAACGATGCATTGTTTTGCAAAAGTTTTTATGATGAAATGAAACGCCATTTTTGAATGTTTCCGCTACAAATGTTTATTTAAAATATCTGTAAATGTATGTTTTATGTGCAATGGTTGACCAGCTGTAAGCGTCCCGGGAACGGGGCCTTATATCTGTCTAGGCAAGGTATTCATATAAATCCAATCAACCGATGGATCTGTTTACCTTACCTGGGAACCCTTGGGGTAAGTGTCCGCTTATACGTACGCATGTATTCATTAAGGTTGTAGTTGACCTAATACTTTGAAAAGTCAACGTAATGTTTTTAGTTTGTAAACCGAACATTACACTCAAAACATCTTGTTATTTTGACTCGTTTCTTCTTTGATTTGGTTCCCTTGAATCTTAAACTCATTATCCTATTTTTCTTAATGACTCTTAAAAATCTTTCTAAGCGTCTTCCCCTCAAAACCACACTTATCCTGAGAACCTATTACAATGATGTTCTCATAAAAAAATCTTTAATACTAACAAACATGATTCTCGTAACAAACTTAACCTAATGTAACTTTGAAAACTCTATAACATAGTAAACAATAATTGATCATTTTAGAACTCTATTAAAGTTACTTGCTTGAGAAGTTTCTATGAATTTCATATCCCATCTAAAAAGTGTTTTGAACATATACCCATATTCGTTAAGCCGAGTCTTGTACTAATACCTACTGTTTCACTCATTGCAAAACCTTTCTAATCATCCTGAACCGTTTAAAATACAAAAGTTTATCAACTAAAAATTCTAAATTAATGAACTTTTTCCCTTTGTCAAGAAACACATGAAATCATGAATTATGAAATTTGACAAGTTTAAGCATAACAAAACATCCTAATTAAACACATTGAATTTAAACGTTCCAAGTGTCACTTGCGAATGTGGCATAAAATCGAAGTCTCCCTATGTCCTTGAAATTAGTATACTTGTAACTAAATTTCGGGACGAAATTTCTTAAAGTAGGGGTAACATCCGCATTTTACCAAGTTAAAATCGAATTTTTAAGTTCTATTATAAAATTATTATAATAATTATAATGGGTCAAATGCATTAAATTTTCAATTTTATATTGTGGATTATTGATTTAATAATCAACTTATAATAATTTATGAATTGCAAATAATTCTTTTTAAAGTTGTAAAGTTTTATTATACATATTACAACAAGTAACTAAATAGAAAAGACTTATTAAAATTCATAAGGTATCAAATGGATTTTAATTAACTTACAAAGTTTTACTAGTAATTATAAATTTAAATATTGGAAATGAATAATCAAATTATAAAATTTACAAGTTTTACAAAAGTAATGAAGATTAGTAAATAATTAATTTGATATATTATTCAAATTAGTTTTATGAGTCTAAGGTTTATTTTGTAATTTTTAAAACTTAATATAAAAGCTTCTATCATAAAATGATAAATTGGATACTTCAGGGACCTAGGATGCCGATTTAAAAATCTTGAAACAAAACCCAACCCCTCCTCGATTTCCCGGCCTCACCTCCGACCGCGAGTCCTGCAAGCTCCGGCGACCATAAATCCATCGAAACGCTTGTTTAACTTTCAAATAAACTGTTTCTAAACCATTGCACACTAGTTTCGAACTTAAAGTATGTGTTAATTGAATTAAATTGGTTGATTAAGGTTGTGTTCTTAAAACCAAAGCTTTTCTTTAAAAGTTGAACTCGATCGTTATGAAATAGTCTTAAATGGGCTTATATAACCATGTTGAAACCTGTAACTCAACTCCTTTGAACCGTCTGCGACCCTAATTTCATACGAAACACACATGTACACGATGAACATGTACTAACTTCATTCCGCCCTGATGATTCCGTCGTCGGTCGGGGTGTGACAAGAACCATATCTTCAACTTGGAATTCCAATGGCTTGTGTCGCTTATCGGCATAGCTCTTTTATCGACTTCTTGCCACTTCAAGGTTCTTGCAAATTATGGAGACTTTGTCGGTCGTTTTTTGTATACGTTCAGGACCAGTGATGAAGTTCTCACGCCACCACCAAAATCAAGGACATAAAGACGTAGCAAATCCTCCAGGGTTTGGATGGTTCGCTCGGTTTGACCGTCCGTTTGAGGATGATAAGTCGTGCTTAGATCCAATTAAGTACCCAAGAGTTCTTGCATAGACGACAAAAAATGTGAAGTGAAACGAGCGTCTCGGTCAGATATGATGGCAAAAGTACCCCATGATGACTCATAATTTCATCAATATATATACGAGCCAACCTTAATGTTTTGTAAGTGTCACGTATAGGTATAAAATGTGTCGATTGGTCAATCAGTCAACAATCACCCATATGTTATCATGACCACAAGAGGTACGGGGTAGTTTAGTTATGAAGTCCATGGATATGTGTTCCCATTTCCACATAGGAATCTAGGGTTGTAAGTAATCCACTTGGACGTTGATGTTCAGCTTTAACCTTCATACACACAAGGCACTCAGCTACATAAGTTGCTATGTCTTTCTTCATTCCAGGCCACCAATATTAACCACGCAAGTCTGTATACATCCTATCGGAGCCAGGATGAATAGAATAACGAGTTTGATGAGCTTTATTCAGGATGAAAGTACGAAGATTATCACGATTTGGAACCCAAATTCGATTCGCGAAATACATTAACACATTGGGTTTTGTTTCCAATTAAGATAGAAGGTTATGCTCCAATTCCTCCTTCATTCTTCCTTCATGTTGCACTGCTTGTTGAGCCTCTAAAATACTAGTCTCGATGTCACTTTCAATCCTCAAATTATGTAGCCGCATGATAGTCTCATTGACATCTAGATATTTCAGTATTATATTCTCCCAAAGTGTCAAACCATTGTCGCCGATCACGAATTTCTTGAAATAAGACCATCTTGTTATGAATCTTTCGACTTAGTGCATCGACTACGACATTTGCCTTACCAGGATGGTAACGAATGTCACAGTCATAATCACTAATCAACTTAACTCAACGACGTTGTCTCATATTGAGATCTTCTTGATTAAAAACGTGTTGAAGGCTTTTGTGATCACTGTAGACTATACATTGAGTACCATAAAGTTAGTGCCTCCAAAATTTTAAATCAAAAACCACAACACCAAGTTCGAGATCATGTGTCGTGTAGTTCACCTTATGGACCTTCAATTGTCTTGATGCATATGCTATGACCCTTCCTCTTACATGAGAATACAACCAAGGCCTTGTTTAGATGCATCGCAATACACGATAAAATCAACGTTTCCATAGGGTAGGGTCAAGATAGGAGCATTACACAACTTGTGTTTTAATGCTTCAAAGGCTTCCTCTTGTTCGGACCCCCACTCGAATGGTTTATTCTTTTGAGTCAAAGAAGTAAGTGGTTTAGCGATTCTTGAAAAGTTGGCAATGAATCGCCGGTAATAACCACCAAGACTAAGGAAATAACGAACTTGGTGGGAGTTGTAGGAACACACCAATTCTTCACAGTTTCTACCTTTGCAGGGTCAACGTGAATTACTTGGCTATTCACCACGTGTCCTAGAAATTGAACTTTCTCAAGCCAAAATTTACACTTTGAGAACTTCGCGTACAGTTGTTCCTTCTTCAACAACTCAAGAACTTGTCGCAAGTGTATTTCATGATCGGTATTGGACTTGGAATAGATAAGTAAGTCATCAATGAAGACGATCACAAACTTATCTTGATAAGGCTTGCATACTCGATTCATGAATTTGACTTGGAATAGATAAGTATGTTTGAGTTTGTTTTAGGTGAATTTGAGAGTTGTATTTGATTAAGGATAGATAGATGATCATTTATGTTGAATTAATTGAGTTATTATTAGTGTTTAAGGCTCAAATGGCTACATGTTTAAAGGGTTTCAGTTATGCATTTGATTGGGTTGTAACTAGTGTTTAATCTCAATTATTATTTGCATTCAAGTTCGAGGCATGTACAGGGAGCGGTTTGGAACAATTTGGTTCGTAATTTGAAGGCTTGTGGTGGGTTTTAGGGTCGTCGGAGCTCGCCGGAATATGGCCAGAAAAACGGGAAAATAAGGGGGTGGGCTTGTGTTTTAGAATTTTACAATTTATCCTCTGTAGTTTCGATTTTTATTATTTTATGCCCAAACTTTATATTTAAATTTTCTAAATTGACAATAAGGCCCCTTAAACTTAACTAAACTTTAAGTTTTAACTATTTTATAAATTATCAATTATTTAACTTTTATAAATTATTACTTTTATTATTATTATTATTATTATTAATTATCATTATTATTATTATTATTACTCTCATCATCATTATTATTATTATTATTATTTTTATTAGTATTATTATTATTTATTATTATGTTTAATTTAATAATTAAATTATTTAGTTCCAAATTAAAGAATTAAGGACAAACTAAGAAATAAGCATAAGTAACCTTTAAGTTTCATAATTGACAACAACGGTCCTTACAAGAATATAACGATGTTAACTTTTAGTTAAAGGAAAATACGAGATGTTACACTTGTGGTGTGCCCCGATTTCACTTTAGGCCCTTAACTCTTGAACTAATAAGGATGGTCCAATATTTTACACAAATGTAACACCATTGGTCTCTTCGTTGGATGTCACTTATCTTTTTCTGTTAAATATTTAAAATGACCATACTACCCCTACTATAAAAATATGAACCACTACCACCACCAAACCAAACGCCACCACCACTTCTATCTTGGGGTTCAATCATTTTCTATCCCTAGCTCAGTGGAGGTTCAATCACAACAAAAAAAACGACGACTAGAAACAAGATCTACTAGTGCGGCGACATTGGTCCGTGTATAAAATTTGTGACCGCTGAGCTAGGGATTCGGCTGAAAATGAGTAGATTCGGCTGGCATTGTATGGTGGTGTAAGTGAACAATAGTGGTAACGGCAACAGTGGTGGTGGCGTTGCAGGTTTCCTGCGATGGTCATTGGATTCACATTTATTTTGGTGATGGTTTTTGGAGGTGAGTTGACAAATTCTGAATCAGTGGGGCTTTGACTTCTTGATTTTGGTGGTGGTGGTGGTGGTGTGGTACCAGTTCAAGGGTTTATGAGTTACCGATCGGTTGACTCAAGGTTGGGTCTCCACAAATTTGGTCGATTTATGCGGTTATGTGTAATGGTTGGAGGGCTTAATAGGAAAACCTGAACATTGGTGAGGAGTCGATGGTGTTGGAGTATTTATTGTAAAGGGACGAAAGTTTGGTTGCGAGAATTATGGTGATGGCCGGAGAAAAACAGGTGGCCGAAGAAGACAAATGGGTGGTCGGGGAAGATGGATTAGAGCGATGGTGGTGTTCGGAGAAGAAGAACTGTTGGGGTGATTATTGTAAAGTGAAATGGGCCCACTAATTTAATATGTTATATTTTATTATTAAGGGCATTTCAGTCATTTCACATATACTTAACTAAAAAGATTAATGTCCATCCAATTTAGGGATTAAAGACGTTACGTTTTTGTAAAGTTTTGAACCAACCTTATAATTTATAATAGTTAAAGACCAAAAGTGAAAGCAGACCTAAGCATAAAACCACCCGTGTATTTAATTCCATCAATTATGATATTGATCATGAATTGTTGCAAAATCTATCACTTAAACTCTTTCTTGCACCAAAATATAATATAAAACAATTTTTTTTATCAGAAACAGATCAATATTAAACCAATCATACGGGTATAATATTCTTTTTATAAATATTTTAAAATATCCAATACATGACAAAGGAAATGGCAAATTATTCTAACTTTTGAAATGCTTTTTGATGGTTTAATAACATTAGTAATATGACACAAAAGCAGGCATTGAGTAGTGGGTCATATGAAGTGCGAATATAATGGTCATTTTCTTGGCAAAAATGATGTTGTCTCAACATACTATTACATTACATTTCATATGAAAATAAATTCATCAAATTCTGACCGAATTATTATATTTTGGCCCCACATTTGATATGCAAACGCTATGGTTGAATTATATGCCTTTGAAATTCTTCATCTTCAAGACTGCTTCCCTTTTTGGCTTTTTTCCCTTTCTTTCATTTGAAACCATCATATTAGTCCCAAAAAGCATTTTAGTCTTCGTTGAATCCATCATGATATTATTCCACTAAAATAAATTATATATGACATTAAATACATGAAAATATATGTTCGTAGCGACTAGATGGGAATGTTGTTATTGAGGTCCATTAGATTGAGCTCCAAAACCTAGATGTTATTGGGTTTCATACTTATAATATTTTCAGTGTTAATTGTATGACAAATTTATAAAGTCTTAAAATTCAAACATTGTTTATCTATGCTGTAAGTTCTAAAATTTAACGGATGCAATGATGCAAAGAATACAGCACTACCTTAGTCTAATTCTATCTATTTCACATGTTATAATGTATTAGTGTTGTTATTAATTATTCTTTGTACTGTAACTTTGAAATTTACTATTGATGCCTTGTTGGCACTTTATATGGAATGAAATTGGAAGGATGCCCAAATATGAAAGAAGAAAACAATTCTTTAAATTGTTCCAAGTATAAATTATATTTTCACATTGTGGGGGTTGGTTTAGTGATAAAAGGTGTTTTCACTTCGATCAAAGGTTATGGATTCAAATGTTTTGTAAGGCAATTTATCATAAAATTATTTGTTGTTTGCCATTGGTTTATTTTAAGAGTAATATTAGATAGGTATATAAGTTATTATTTTAAAAGAAAAATAAATTATAAATCAAGAGTTATGAATATACTAAACTAGTACATTATGATGAAGCTATTTATGAAAATCAAACTAGTTAAACATAATATATATGTTTGTTTAATAAACTATTTAGAAACTCAAGAATAAATCCTCACCTTATTAACTAGCATAAGTAATAATATAGTAATTAACTACATCTATTTAAACTTTCGTATTTAGACACTTTTGTTTTAAAAGTATATATTTTTTCAACAATTCATTTTTAATAAAACTGAACACTCTCATTTTTAAAAATTTCTTTGTATTTAAAACTTTATGCTTCATTAAATATTGTAGTTATGTTTTCTAACAACAAGAAAAATGTTTTTAATTAGTTGAAATATCTATTTTTATAATTTGAAAATGATATAAATAATATCATTAATATTTAATACCACCATTATATAAAAAATCTGTTATCTTAATGACATGTGACAAGAATTATTCTATTTTGTAAGGGAAAGAATTGAAAATTATAAGCTTGATAAAAAAAAAACTAAAAAAATTAAAGTTTCGAATGATAATTTCAAATTACCGAAAGGAGAAAACATGTAGGAACTATCAACTTACTACTGTTACAACATTCGATCAAAAGCCTACGTGAAAAGGGTCAGCTAATTGATCATTGGTAAAATCATAAAAATATTAATTTTTTGCACTCTTCTGCACAACCCCTGATGAAAGTGTACCTTCTTTCTCTATGCTTTGTCTTGAAATGTTACATTGGGTTCCTCGTGATGGAAAGTTCACATGTTTTGTCCGCAAGGTTGGTGTTTTCTTGAACTTAATTTCATAATCCAAGGTCAGATTTTGGATGCATTGGCGCTTAAAATTCTTATGGTTTTTTGCTTCCTGTTTTTTCCACGTTGCCAACAACCCTCTAAGCAATTAGAATTTACCAGTGGTGGAGTTCATGAGTTCTCGACTTCATGTTTAGTACACTGCCTGCACAATCACTCTACAAAAAAACCAGTGGCATTAATGAGGAGTTGTTAGGTACAAAATGCCAACATTTGATGTGCCTTTGAGACACCTAAAGATCCCATTAATTAAGTGTAGTACTAAGAGGAGTTGTCAGCTCTAGTAGGATTTATATATGCAAGGAACCTACCACGCCCTTATACACTCTTTCATTAACTTTCTCCCCCCTCATGGTCAAGATAGATTGAACATATGTGTTCACAGAGTTAAAGTAGATATTTGATATGTTTTATTGATTAAACATTCTAAACCGACTTTTTTCAAATATCATAAAAGAGAGGCAGTTAAACTAAACCAATGACTGAATTTAACAGTTTCAGGGGTTCGAAAGCTAACAAAAAACAACCAAAAATACTGAGCCTCTTGTTATTAGTTTTAGTATCTAAGGTCTGAGATTTTTTTAAAGCATTTAAGTTGGTAGGGATCGGAGTGATCGGAGAGTTTACATACCACCATTAGACATCTGACTGGCAAAACAAGGGAAAGGTGAGACATGGGTTATGAGTGTGATTCAGTAATCATATTTGGTAAGAATAAATGGTGGAGTGGGCATGCATGTGTTTCGTTCTTTACCTTTTATATCCTGTATGTCTTTTATTTGGTCAAAACCAATACCATCATTTTGCTCTCAACTGCATTCTATTCAACTACTTCAACAAAGACTTCATTTCTTTATACCTTTTGTCTATTATGAGAAAAATGAATGGGGCTCTCAGTCGGGTTTCTTTAAAATTTTGAGTAAAGCAATTAACCATGGTTTTAAAAACCAAAAATCAGACTGATAGGGTAAGAGGGGTTGGTCAAACCAGTGAAAACGGGTCAGGTTTAATGGATTGACGGTTTGAAGTTCGTTTATAAATCTTTACAGTGTAACCTACTAAAATAATACACTTCTTAGTATTAAATCATTGGGCGAACATGGTTTGAGAGATTTGACAAGTTAGGATCACTAAGTCAAACACACAAATAATTAAGAAGTTAAATATTTAAAGACAAACAACACGCAACTCAATCTAGAGTAACTTAATATGCCAAATCATAGTATTACAATCATTCGCATCAAAATTCTCCCGTCTCTTTCACTTATTAAATTAATTACTTTAATTATTGATATTATTATTTAAACTTCTTTTAGATTTGATAAATTAAAAAAGAGATATATTTTTTAATATTATTAATAAATAAAATATTTTATATAAAATAATATTTTTTTGTAAAGCAAAAAACGTTTTTAAAGCTAGATGACATTTTTTTGAAAACAACAAAATATTTATTAAATATGATTTTTTTTAAATATGACATGGTTTCCAAAGCACAAAACGGTTTCAATTACTAATAATATTATTTTAAATTCTCGTAGATGACATGGTTTGTAGATGTCATTTTTTATAATTAAATAAATCAAATATTAATCGAATTATTTCTCTTATTATTTTATAATTAATAAATTTTATTATATAAATATTTGATTTATTTAATTCGTGTACACGAGTTTACTAAATCTGGTATATTATTATATGTTACTCACTGTTTTTGCGACCGGATCGGACCGGCCGGTCCGACCGGTTCAACCGCGGATCGGTCCGGTGGCCGGTCCGGTTCCTTCGATTCGTTTTTGAGGGGTCAAACCGGCCGGTTCTTCCTGAACCGGTGGTCGGACCGGAAAACCGGACTGGTTCGGACCGGCTTTTTATTATTATTATTTTTTATTTTAATGGGTAAAAACGGGGTGTTAAACCATAAATTAATATGTTTGATATACAAATATAGTTATACTTTATATATAACTATAAAATATATATATATAAATCATATATAAATTACTTATATTTAACTACATATATAAATATAATTAAAATATAGTTAAATTTAGTTCAACCGTTCCGACCAGTCCGACCACCAAACAGTAAGATGTTCGGTTTGACGTCCGATCCGGTTCTGAAAACATTGATGTTACTTTTTATCATTTTAATTGCCGTGTAAACTTGTATTTTCATAAGAAAGTGACCGATAGTGTCATTTCAGATTGCAATGAAATGAGCCAAAAGTTTTTACTTGTGAGAATTTATTCAGAATATTATCTTAATACACGTTACATTTAAAACCACTATGTTTCGAATCAAATCACTCGAAATTTTCATTGTTTCGAATCTAATCACCTCGAAATTTTCATTGTTTCGAATCTAATCACCTCGAAATTTGAATTTATTTTAACGTGTTTAAATCTTTTTTTTGTACATGTAAAAATATAGGGTTTTGTTCTAATCATATCAACTTAGGAATTTGCGCATTATCTATTAGTTCCGTTTGTTTGATAGTTGTTTCAAATCCTGATCCTTTTCTAAATTCTTGTTGCAATTTGTATTCACACTAAGATAATATCATTTCTATTGATCCAAGTAACAAACACGTATTCTTCCTCTTTTAGTTCAATTAAATAACAATAGATGTTTCTGTAATAACAACGAAAATATAAGACCTAAGAACTACAAGGGACTCTAAAGTATGATTTTTTTTTACTTTAGGCACATACAAGTAATTCATAGTAATATACTAATTATATTTGTATGATTGGTTCGTGGAATCTCGTGATGGGAGTTATAATATTGAATGAGAACACTTTTTAATATGATACGTTTGAAATAAAAATGCTCAAAGAAATGTGTAGGAACTTGTGATGTATAGCTTGAAATCAAAACATCTAAGGATCTTTCTTAAAAGTTTGAATTGTTTTGTGTCCTATTTAATGTTTAAGTCGATTCTTTAAATATAAACCTAAGGTGCTACATTAGTTCAAAACATACTCTCATTTACAACAAAACACATAAAATGGCTTCACACGTACTTAGATTGTTCTTTCTCGCGTCACACCTTTGATCTAGTCTTCAATTAAAAAAATCCCAAGCCACACGTATAAAACCTCTAAGGATCTTTCTATAAAAGATGTTCCATAACCAAAATTAATAAAAGAGAAAATTCTTGAAGAAGTTACTAAGCCAATAAAACAAGTTTGGATGGAATTAATGAGAAATGTTGGTCATGTAGGCAATAATCAACGCAGGTAAAGTGGTCTCAACAATCTATGTGAATTGAGTGGTATTAGAAACTAAACTTTTAAAAGAAAACTATAAAGAATTGTTACGTGTATATCACTTGTGATGACGTTTTAAAAAAAACGATTTGGATGAATATTGACTACTACACAATGAATACAAAAAAGAAAATTATCGGAACACTGAAGTTAGATTTGGGTACTATTAGAAAAATATATCTTCAATGACACACAATGCGTGTCATAAAAGTGGGTAGATGACACTGTAAAGCATGTCAAATAAAACCCTGTCATAAAAAATATGACATCCATTTACGTGCATCTGTTTATGACACGTATTTACGACACGCCATTATGACACACAATGCGTATCAAGAAAGACACTATCATAAAAATAATGATTCGCCTTTGTATGTCATAAATGCATGTCATAGTTATAGTAGTTTAAAAAATTTATGGAAATAATGAAATTCACATTAAATGACAATTAATAATGAATGTCTAATAATACAAAATAAAATACATTTGTAGCAAAACAATACATGTTATAAAATACTAACAAACATTATAAAGTTATCAATATTTCATATATACAATATTTCTAAAGCTAATGTTTTGATACAAAATCTCCTAATGTATAGTTTCCATAAAACTTAGACCATTATTCCTGAATTCGATCCATATCACCATTTGTTATTCCACCGTCCTTGGGAACTTCATGGTCCTGAACTATAACAAATAGCTAAGAATCAAAAAAATAAATAAGCATTACAGGACCGTTAGAAGGGATGATCACTTACAACACAAACAAACAATGAGGAGAGTTATTTGAGAATACTTAACAAATCAAATACAGAATTGGTAATATACTGGTTTGATACTTAGAACACAAGCAAATGTGAGACAGAACAAGAACAAACAATACAAGTACATGTTTTTCAAGGATGTTGTATATTTCTCTTAAGTTTTTTACATGTGTTAAAGCATGAAAATAAAGATACAAAGACCTAAGATACTTTATACTACATCCTATAGCCGGCCATACTTAGAAGGCCAGTTGGAAACATTTGAACTAGACAACAAAATCAAATGTAAAGTCAAAAGACAGATTGTCTTTTGACTAGTGACTATGAAATGCCATAGCTCATATCCTAATATATTACAAAAATGTATAAAAGCGCATAAAGTAGAGAGCACAATGTACAGTTACCAAAAGCATTGACCTTTTCATCAACTTACGTAAGTTGGTGATTGAATAGAGTTGCATTGGAATATAGTCCAGCTGTATGGTAAAGTACATCAGATAAAGCATGTGTTCAAAAGTATTCAAAAGAAATATGTCTTCACTTCTTGGCTTCAGAAGACTTTGTCTTTGAAGCTTCGGAGGACTTCACTTTTGGCTTCGAAAGATTTTGGTCTTGGCTTTGGAAGATTTTACACTTAGAATATTTCTAGAGCATGGTGTAAAACTTATGAAGCATTCTATTATGTACTTCAGTGCATGCATGATGGAATGACTTTTGATGTTCTAGGTGCATCAACCTTACATAAAACCTTACAAACTCCCCCTAGGCTGATGCTACCAAAACATTTAAAGACCTTAGATGTTAAAAGTCCTTATTATGATAATGACCATACCATTTTTCATTAGATGGTCAGGATCATCAGACTCTCATAGTGTCTCCTTATCTCAAAGAGATCATTCAGAGCAACTACTTGAATTGAAGTTGTTTGAGCTTCCTCTTGTTGCACTTTGTCACACCCTAACATTGACGGAATCGCCGAGATGTGAGGGATAAGATTGTTCACAACCACATAACGCTATTACTTAATCCAAATATTATAATAATAAGTTTCAAATGTAACATTACAAACATAGGTCTCAAATAAGAAATCAACATAACGTACCATGAAATAATCCAAGACAATTCATTTATTTAACTAGGTCCATTCCTAGATGTTAATAAGCTTCAAATATGACAATCAACTTGCGTGTTCCCTGAAACATGTTAAAAATAAAAAGGTCAGCATAACATTGGTGAGATTTCTATAGCTTTCATACATACATATATAAAAGATGGAAATTCATGTCATAAGTTAGTGAGCAAAGTAACTAGAGATGTATGACAAATGTAACAATCAAACCTTGACAATTTACAAGATTACATGTTTACAAGATTATATGATTAGCTAAGTGTACTTGGATTAACCAAGCAGGCTTGTCAGGCCCATAGATCTATGACGTCGTCAGCCTAGAAATAGTTAATGATTGCACATATAATAGTCAATACATGGTAATTACTAAAGTTCAACTAACCACAACAAACGAGTGAATTGTCCAAGTGTTTCCAAGAGTCAAAAGGAGTTTAGAAGTGCAATATTTATAAGATAACATGTTTTACCTTAAAGTGTAAAAATAAGCAACAGGTGTATAAAAATAATAACTTGATCAAATAGTATAAAAATAACGATTAATAAGAATAATAATAGGCGTCGTTCCAACGTAAACTGTCACAAGAAACCTAATTATATAATTACAAGATTTACGTATTAATAATAAGTTTAACGAGTTAACGAGAATTAGGGTTTCAAATGGATTTTGGGGCTTTGTCAAATATTATATTTTAACAAATAGAAATCAATTATACTTTTTTGGGATCAATATGTTTATATATATAAAAAATATGAAATAAGGACAATATTTAAGGTAATTTGTAGGATTTATAAACATTAAACAAAGTTTTATAACTAAATAAAATGAGCACGTTTTAAACAATAATTTAAGGGCATTGTTTGAAATAATTTGTGTAAATTAAACTAGTGTTTAAGGTCTAATACCTAATTATAACATTAGCTTTAGAATATAAAAATATCAAGGTATTTTTTATAAATAAATTACAGAAAAATATTTTAGTGGTTTTAAAATTATTACAGTTTATAAAATGATTTTTTGTCTAATTTTTAGAATTTTTTTATATTTAATTTGAAGGCCAAAAATGCCTAAAAATTATGTGAGGCTCCCCGGGTTCAAACCCGAGACCTCTTGTTTGAGGTGGATATGACTTAACCAGTGAACCAGGGCTTTAGCCGTGGTCTATTCTGGTTATGAATTCATTTAAACGAAATGGTAAAATGCCCCCAAATCCCCAAGAACCCTAGAATGAGATCGATCAAATTGATGTACCAAAAGATGTTGTAAATCAAATTAACCATAGGGCTTTTGTTCCCCATGTTTAAACGAACCTAAATCTGTTATTAACTTATTTGATTTGTTCGAGAATGATAAGAAAAATGATATAATAGTAGCGACCCAAACTTTAATCCCTTTGATATGTAAATCGTGATGATATCCAAATTGACTTTGTGTGAAGCTTCGGAGGATGTTGCAGATTGAAAGCCCCTTATCAATTGAAGTTTAGAAGGCTTGGCAGATGGGTTTCGATTGGGTTGCAGGTTTGGTGATAGTGGTGATCGAACTCAATGATTGTGTGTGTTTCAGGTGAAATTGAGGATTGTATATGATTAGAAATAGATAATCGATCGTTTGGGTTCATTTAATTGGATTATTATTGGAGTTTAATGGCCGAACGGTTCTATGATTAAAGGCATCGGTTACCCATTCGATTGGGTTTGTAAATGATGTTTAATTAATGCTTTGAAACGTGTGCTCGAAAGTTTTCGGACCGGTTTTGGGTTAAGAGAGAGAATTTGTTGAGGTTTTGGTTAATTACACAAATGGTCCCTCAACATTGAAATTTTATTATTTCATGTTAAAACTTCCATTTAAAGTTTGTTAAATTGACAAATCAACCCCCTTAACTTTCTTAATTTAAGTTTTAAATAATTTTTAAGTTTAACAACTCTTATAAATTGTTATTATTGATAACAATAATATTATTTTTGCTATTATTCTTAGTTATTATTATTATTGTTATAATTTTATTATTATTTTTACTATTATTACTATTATCATCAATATTATTATCATTGTTAGTATTAGTTTTATTATTATTTTTATTATTATTGTTATTATGATTATTATATATTATGTAATATGTAACACTAATAACTTTCAAATTAAAGAATTAAAGACAAATTAGAGCTATAAGCATAAGCTATCCATGAGTTTCATATTTGAAAACTAAGGTCCTTACAAGAATTTAACAAAGCTAACTTTTAGTTAACCAAAAATTCATGATGTTACATACTTTCTCATGATGTTCTGACTCATCCTGAGGTTTGGAGGGGGTTGAATCTGTCTTTTTCTTCTTCTTTGATACGACTCTTATTTGAACTCTTCAACTGAGAAGACTGGCCTGTGACACCTTGTTGTTCAGTCTTGTCTTTCTTAATTAGGTCTTCCTCCTTCACAGGTTCCACAGGAGAGGGAATTTGACCCAACTATGGATCAAAAGATAAAGCTTCTTGAGACTCAAAAGGAGGTCCATGTTGTGTTATCTCAAATGGTTCAACCTTAACCTCCACTTCTTGAGGGGTTTGACTTAGTGGAGAGTGTAAATCTATGAGCTCTCGTCTTTTAATATTCTACTTGAGCACCCTTATATGCTTATCCATGGTGGATAGAGACATTGGGCCAAGTCTCCCTCCAGAGAATCCATACAGCTTCAAGAAGCTCATCATCCTCTGGTTATCAACATAT
>BJCM01100585.1:0-15862 GCA_018326385.1 Flaveria bidentis
AGAGTAAGATGTCTAAGGCCTGATAAAGTTAAATCAATGGAGAATGATCACTCCGTGTCTCTAGGATTTAACATGACATCTGCGACAAAAGGATAGATGACTGATTCACCTAAAACATTTCAAGTATGGTACTTGAAGGGGATGATGTTATTGAATGGCACTTAGTCATATGTATTAAGGGTAGTAAACCGTTGTTAGGCGGTATTTACTGCTTGCATCAATCTTCTATGAATCTTGTGCAAGTGGGATATTGTTGGATATTGTATGCCCTAGACACATACAAGATTGATGTGGTTAGTACGTTATGATCCAAGTCAGGTCATACCCAATAACAAGCTAAACAAAAACCAATATATGTTTATTTGTTGATGAGATCATACAAATAAATGTCGACACCAGTTTAGAAAATTGGTTTTCTAAAACTTTGCTTTTGTAAAAGAACAACATTATATGGATAATTTGTTCATAAGATATTATTTGTTTGTTATTTAAATTGATTAAATAATTACAAATAAAAGTGTGTTGATGTTATATAATTAAATTTTTTTTTAATTTTATAAACTATGGATTTAAGGAGTGTATTTTTTATAAAAATTTCAAAAAGGGGGGAACCTTTTTCACTAATTTCGGCCGCCCATATGTGGGCATTGGAACTCCCCTTTTTTGTCTTGGTCCTTGGAAAATTTAGACATTACTACACTCTTCTATCAAACACATCTTTCTCTCACACACACTTAAGCAAGAACACACCCAAAGAAGGCTAAAAATTTTCTGATTATAGCCTCCAACAAGACTGAAATTTCAGATTTTTTAATGTGCTTTGGTATAGAGTTTTGGTGTAAAGCTCCCTAACTAGCTAAGTGTTTGAAGAGCTTGTGGGCATCACATCTTGAGGCTTTCTTTCTTGGGGGCTGGACATTGAAGAACATCTTCTTCTCCAACTCATCATCCACGCATCTTGTGCTTGAAAGGTTGTTTTCAATGCACACCCTATGGTTGTTGTTTTTGGTTTTTGATAACATACTATTTCACATATATATTTGATCCTTGTTCTTGGGTTTTGTTTGTGCTTTAAAATGGTTAAAATTTTTAGATTACAAACCATATGTTAAATCTATATTCCGCTGCATTTTTCATGTTTAAATGGTTAAACTAGCTTTGATTTATATGTTACAAAACCCAACAAGTACAATTCTTGTAAAGTGAGACAATTGGTATGTTTAATTAGGTTTTTTAATGAACATGAATTTATTGAATGAAATTTTATGCTTTTATTAATTTAAAGAAGTTACTTATAAATTAAGTTTGGGTCTTGATTATCATTTTTCTGTTTCCTTGCATCTTGAGCTCATTAAAAATAGTAGGCAACGTGATATAAGTGAATTGATAACATTGTGAATGAATGGGACTCATGAGATTTTTCATTTGTTATCACTTTAATCAAAATTAGGATCTTTAGTACTGTTTCTTACAAACCCTAATTTAGAAGTACCAATTGTTGATCTTGCAGAATTGGAACCCGGAAGTAATTGTCTTTCATTATTTAAGTAGATTTTTTAAAGTATCTTGTTTAATGAAATTGTGTTCATTAATCTATTCCAAGTTTCAATTTTTAATTATAAATTCTTAGTCTTTCAATTATTCAAGTTGCATTCTTTAAGCACTTTCCACATATTCCCTGAGGAGACAACCTTACTTACGCTTACACAATAAAGGTAGCTAAAACTAATAAATTAACTTGTTTTTGATCAAGTCTCAACAACCAGATCACCACCTCAAGATCTGACTTTTACCATCTTCTTTGAGTTTAGGGTGTAGGTAAAAAAGTTATTTACTAAATGAGTGATATGAAAATTAATTATAATAAGATGAAAACTTACTTTTTGCCACTCATATTCTCATAGGATGAAAGCACAGTTTAAGAATAGTTTTTCTAACAAAGTAATAATAAAGATTTCTAGAAAAAAGATTGATTAGCATATTTATAAAAGTATTTTTAATGATTTTAGTTCCTTTAGTAACATGTTATTAGCTTTTTATTTTTAACCAGTGTTTTCTCTCTTGGAACGCACACGAGAGTTTGGTTGCTTTCTCGTCTCTTACGTTACATGACTTTGTTCCTTTGGATTGACTCATTCGAAACCACAAAAATAAATACCGATGCCAGTTCTGGCAATACCTTTATTGAAAATGATGATGTTCACCCATAATCAGTTTGGTGTGTTGGTTGGTTAGTCGTCACACCACAACAGTAAATGCACTCACTATAGCTTATGATATAAAAAATTCACTAATGTTATATAAAAAAAGATTTATGAATAAAAGGAAAAAACACAAAACTTTATTGTAGCACCTCATTTACACTATCAAAATACCAACCCATTTAGACACAAACGATGATGCTTAATCCTTAAATTAGTTGATAATTAGATACTAAGTTAATGAGCACAAGAAATGGTTTTCAAGATACTTCTATATATTACTTCTCAACTCAAAGTTTACAAGACTCTTACAAACATATTAATTGAGTTATAGTAAGAAACTATATATACTACTATCTATAGCCGGTTATTCTTAGATTATCAGCTAGAACTTACTACTAGACAAATACTACATTGTTAGAAGTAAGGCATCTAAGATAAAACACTATCCTAGACTAGGTAGTCATGACAGGTCCATGACTTACCTTTTGTCACCAACTAAATGTTGTAATTGTACTACCTGATAAAAGATAAACAATAGAATAAAGTATGGTCAACTACATGGGCATGGGAAAATGCCATGCAGTATCTCAGAGGTGGCAACAGTTTTTAGAACGACCATACTTATGTCCACTGGTTCATAGTTGGTTCTTTCGAAGGTTAACTAGCTTCGGAAGAATAAGTTCTTCCGAAGCCACTTCTACTTTAGAAGAATCAACTTCTTTGGAGAGTTTTGCTGGTCTTCAAACCTGTATACTTTGGAAGTCCTTATCTTGAAACTTCTAATTGTTTAACTTCGGAAGAGGAATTACTTACTCTCTAAAGACTGAGTTCCTCTTCAGAATTTCTTCTCTTTCAATCTTTGGAAGTTCTTTAACATGGCTTTGGAAGTGCAGATTTGTCTTTGAAAGTCTTTTTTTAGTTCTACCAAAATTCTTCTAATTGTTGTTTTGGTTGCACTAGTCTTATTAGACCCAATAAACTCTTCTACTTCTCAAACAACACCAAGGAAATAAGATACTTATTTGTTTCTTTGTTCTTTCTAGAGGTGGTGATAAGAAGTTTGTACAAGTCATTTGTAGTCAATAAATCCATTTCATTACTCAAGATGACATGTACCCTTTCTTGTGGCCTTCTATAGAGAGTTAGGTGACAGGAGTTGTGGTCATACTCCCATCTAACTATTGGTTCCAAATCCAAGCCTTTAACCATCTGCTGGAAGGTCTTTCTTTTGGTTGACCCTTCTTTTTCTTCCTTTTCTCTCATCTTCAACTCTTCTTCAGTCTTTGCCTTCATGGTTAGTTCAACAAGATGAAGGTTGCTCAAGTGATTTTTTGATGTGAGTAGCAACTTGAGAGTTGGAAGGGTTGGAGATTGGTTTCTCTGATAACTCAGCAATATCAAACCTGCTTGAATGTAGATGAGATGGTGTATTATCTCAGTTGAATTCACCATTCTCCCTTTCCAAACAAAATTATGAGAGGAATCTTCAAATCTCCACTGGAGAATCTTCTTCCTAGGAACAAGGGGTTGAGTTTACCCCCTAAAGCACAGGAAGGCTATCCTTTCACTCCTCAATTACTAATAAGCTTCTTCCTTTTTTCTCCTCCTCTCCTCTTTTTGCAACATGGTTGCCGTTTCCATCTGTACTAGCTCATCAAGTGGAAGTAGAAGCATTTTGTCATTAGTTACTCCCATACTGACAAGTATGTCAATCACTTTAACTATCCTCTTGTTGTTAATAGCCTTTTGAGCTGTTGATGTTGCTTTTCTACTTGCAGCCAATAACTTCCTAGTGTTGAGTCTACCTTTCTTCTTTAATTTCTCCATTCTTTCCTCCTCTAAAAGCTTTTCCACAGTCATCTTCCTCTTTCCTTTGGGGTCTCCAGAAGATTCAGTTTTTCGAGATTCTGGCTTTAAGAGTTCAGGTTGGTAAGAGAGGTTGATGTTGTGGTGTTGATGGTGGTTGAAAGAGAGGGGTTTTGAGAAAGTCTTCACTATTTATCTTAAAGGCTAGATCAAGTATGGATTGTGTGATAATTAGATCATTGGATAAGGACGAATAATCCAATTATCCTTTTCGTAGCTTGGATCTCTGCTTCGGAAGAGAATGGAGTTGCACTACTTGTCCCAACTAAGTTAGTTGCTAGGCCATCGGTCCTCATTTTCCCTTTGAATTCAATCTCAGGTTCAATAAGGGCCTTAGGTTGACCAACTTTCTCCTTAGTGGTAGGTGGTACATTCAACCTTTGAAGCTCTTCAGTTCTAAAGTAGGCTAAAGCAACATCCGTTAAGGGTTGTTCAAGTGAGGAGCTTATTAGGAACTTGGTTAAGAACCTATTGAGATCAATAAGCATCCTTGGATCCACTTGAAATGTGATAGGAGGTGACTGAGGGAAGATGTTTAAAGATTGTTGTTGAGTATGATAAAATGAAAATAAGGTAGAAATGGCCAATGTTGGTTCCTTATCAGCTTGACTCTGTACAATCTCCTTCTTTTTGGTAGCATCATCTTGAGAAGTAGATGAGCTAGAAGAAGAACTTAAAGGGACTTGAACAGGCACGTTCCTAACAGACTTCTCAATCTGTTTCCTAGCTAGTTTGGCGTTGAGATTTTCAATCTCAAGTTGCAAAGTGGCAAACCTATCCTCTAAAGTCTTAACCTTGGATTCAAGGTTTGAGACTTTAGAAAGTAGGTCTTTTATAGTGAGTTGAAGACTTCCCTCATATTCTTTAGAAAAATCACAAGGAGATGAGATAACATACATAGTATGTTCTTCTTCATCACTAGATATGGTTTCTTGGCACCTTGGTTTCCCTTACAGAGTGATGTCTCTTTTAGAGGTATCAATAGGCAAAGTTGCCATAGACTCAGTCTCAGAGATGTTACCACTATTCTAAGAGTCCAATGAGACGCTCTTAGTTGTGGCAGTTGAGTCTACATGAGTCCCCTCCACATCTATGGGACTCAACTCAGTATGTCTTTGTTAATGGGGGCTAGAAATCAGAGGTTCCCCGGGGCTTAGTTGATTCGTAGATTGGTGAAGTAGATCAACATCATGGCCCTGATGGAACATGAGATCTTCATCATATCAGGTTAATAGGCCAGTGAAGGATATAGAGGTTATTCCTAGTGACCCCGGACCTTGATCAAAATCTAATGGCATAGAGGAGTATTAGGACACACCCTGAGGGATAATGGTTTAGGTTTTGGGCTCATCAAGTTGAGACTGAGGAGACTCAACGCTGATATTGAGGTCAATGGTGGAGGATGGTTGGACCTTAGGCTGAGTGGGAGTCCATTTTTCCAATCTAGCCTTTTAGCTTGAATAGTGGGGGGGAATTTAATAGGGTGGGGAGTAACAATTATCAGTGAAGTGGTGTTGCCTAGTGTAGGTTCATCACCTGTTAGGTTGACATGGATGTCACCAAGAGCCATTGGCTCAATCATACCTGGAAGAAGGTCAGTAAATCTTTAGAGAAGTTTGTGGAAACCCACTTTAGGGCTTTGAAGATGCTCGGTCTCATGTGAGGAAGAAAAAGTGTTTCTTCAAATTAAAGTTTGTCTTGATCCAGCTCATAATTGATGATGTGTTGAATGAACAAGGGATACATGTAGAATGGTTCCCTGTGGAGGTTTCCTTAGATGTTATTCAACACAAACTTGGAGTACTTGAATCAGAGACCTCTGACCAATCCATGAGCAAGACATCCTAGATCGTAGGAAATTTGATCCCACCCTTCTAATTTGTTGGATAGACAGTGGATAACAATATGAAGCATAAACTTCTTGTTGTAAGAAAAGTTGAATTTGTAAACTGTTGACCTGCTCACATCACCACTATATCCCATTTGGGTGTATGTGTATTCAAAATTATACTTGGAAAATTTAGTGGGAGCCCCTTCATCATGAAGCTCCGGATGCTCCCTGATGGTTTGTTCAGATATGATCAAGTCTTGTCCGTAGATTCTCAACCTGACCCTTACTCCATTCAATGTATCACTTTGACCATTTGCCCAAAATTCAGCCTTATGGTTGGAGTAAAGAGTGGGGTTTATAGTGAGGGCGATGAAGTAAGTGGATTGTATTTGAAAGTGGATGATGAGTGCAAAGTCAGCATCCTTTGAAGAATCAAGGAGTGCGACCTGGTTATGCCGAGGAGTTAGGGCCATTGTTTTGAAAGAACAGAGGGAACTACGTAATTCGAGAAATTGAGTTGATAAGAAGATGTTGGAAATTTAGGGCTTGTGAGCGGGTAAAAAGATTAAAGAAAGAAGTCAGAAGATTTAAATGGGGGTAAAATGTCAGATGGATAAGTGAAAGGACAATCTGGGTTCTGATGTGATAGAGGCGGTAATGATAAACTATTTAAAATATTTCAACATCAATAATAAAATCTTACCTTATCTTTTACTGAGTGAGGCCCAAATATTTATGTTACATAATAAGGCTTTCTTCTAAGAGTAAAAGTTTTCTACAAGTAATATCTTCCGATGCCAAATTTACTTCCGAAGGCAAAATTATGTCCGAAGAGAATTTGCTTCTGAGAGTAAGATGGTCTTCCGAGGGAAGAAGTTTTATGTTTTGGAAGTATATTTGATATAAGATTAAATTTTCTTCTGAGACCAAAAACCCTTCCGAAGGAAATACTTGTTCAAAGTAATTTTCCTTTGGAAGATGGATAAATATATCTTTTGTTAGATCTAGGAATGATAGATCTAGATCAATTTGTATATATAGGCTTAGAACTTGATTGATAATTGTAATGAATATTTGTAATTCATTATTATAATGTATGCATTATGTATATAAAGTTAACCCCTATATATGTGTTGATTTATATGTATGATTGCAAGATCAACCATTAGACTTGGTCAATTTTTTAAATTGACTAAGCATAAAAAACATCTACGGATTAACATATTTATTCTTTCGTAGATATGAATTGCATTTGAGGAATTCCTACTGAAGAATACCAATGCAAACAAGTCTAAAGATATCAAAGATCCATGGATGAACAACAATACAAAGACTTCAAGTGAAGATTCTTGCGGAAAGTACACTCCTGCAGAAGACTACTTTGTGGCGGAAGTCCAAACACTTGTATTTAAATAATACAAGTGTTACAAGTCAACAAGTCATCAAGAAAAATTCAAATCCTAAGAGATCTGGTGTTTCCTTAATAGAAACATAATTGTCTATATATATGAGTCATAGGTTTCACATCGAAAAAGGACGAACAGACGAACATATGAACACACAAACAACCAGATGACAAACACAACATCATATCGATTTACACAATCAATCAAACATAAAACCTAGCAGCCGTCACATCAATATCAACATGTTCAAAACATTTATGGTTTATATCATTCATTGTTTATTCATTTGTAATCATTAATCAGTTTTAATAAAATATGTTTGAATCAACTCTTTTTTGCTTATTAATTGTGTTCATATCATTGTGTTTGTCATAATCAGCATTCACTATATTTGATATTCATTAATCATACAATTAAACAAAGTTAATGTTGATTCCACAAACATTAACTTGATTTCATTTAACACTGATAATTCCTGATTGCTATCCTTGGATTCACATCTTTCGAGGGTAAATTTCTCGTTGGAAGAACTCATACAAGCGTTCTAACTGAGATACAATGAGAAACCATATATACTACTATCTTCAGCCGGTTATACTTAGATTACCAGCTAGTCTTTACTACTAGACAAATATTACTTAGTTTGAAGTAAGGCATTTAAGATAAAATACTATCCTGGACTAGGTAGTCATGATAGGTTCATGACTTATCTTTTGTCACCAACTAAAATGGTAACTGTACTAACTGATAAAAGGTGAATAGTGGAATAAAGTATGATCAACTACATGGGTGTGGGAAAGGGCCATACAGTATCTCAAAGGTAGCAATAGTTGTTAGACCGACTATACTTATGTCCATTGGTTAATAGTTGGTTCTTCCGAAGGTTAACTGTCTTCGGAAGAATAAGTTCTCTCAAAGTCACTTATACTTCGGAAGAATCAACTTTTTAGAGGCTTCTGCTGGACTACAAGACTTTATACTTTAGAAGTCCTTGTCTCGAAACTTCTAAGTGTTTATCTTCGGAAGATGAATTACTTAGTCTTGGAAGACTGAGTTCCTCTTAGGAAGTTCTTCTCATTCAATCTTCGAAGATCTTCAACATGGCTTCGGAAGTGCATATTTGTCTTTGGAAGTCTTTTTTCAGTTGTAACAAAATTCTTCTAAGTGTTATTTTGGTTCCACCAGCCTTATCTAAACCAACATGATTAATGTTTGATGCCAAAAATACAAAAAGATAACTTTTTGTGATAAAAAATGCTAAACTTTATTATAGCACTCCACTTGCTTTTTGACTGGGTGTGAGAATGATATTCTCTATTGATGTGAAACAACAAGGACCGAATATGATGATTGAGTCTATGATTGTATGGCTGAATCAAAGAATCACAGAACATTGAATGTTAGAAATACTCATAAATGTTCTTAGTATTAATGGAAGTGAAAACATTTATAAGGAATACTAGGGTTTGAGCATTAAACAGTAACATTACACCTTGTTAACATAAGACTAAACAAAATATTCTGATTGTCTAAAATGTCTATCAACAGTCACCTCACATACGAAGATTTTTATTCTATTTATAGGCTAACAAGATGCCTGTTACAGAAAGACTAAACTACCGCTGACATATACATAAGAGAACTAGTCAAAGTACAAGAGTCTTCATCAGCATTTCTTCTATTCATCCGCATTAACTAATGTCGATGTGATGATCTTCATCAGTATTTCTTTTTTTTTCTTCAAATTGGTGGTTGGTCATTAACATTAACAAATGCAGATGAACACACACTTATGCGCATTTGTTGCTGAACATCCATATTAGTAAATGCGGATGTACAAAGTACTTTTTAGTATTTTTTTCGGCTATCCGCATTTGTTAATGCAGAAGAACAAACACTTATCAACATTTGTTCTATGCTCACCTGCATATACAAATGCGGGTAGCTGACACTTGTCTTCTTTTGTTGATACAGATTCTTCATCCGTATTGGTTCTTGGACTTAGGGAGTTTCCAGCCACACAACCATCAACCCACCACTTGAATTAGCATGTATGATCATTTTACGGTCCAACAATACTCCCCCTAAGGATTAGGGTTTGATGGTGGATGATGTTGTTAAGATTCTGTTGGGTCTTGAGCAACAAGAGGAAGGATAAGAAGTTATGCCTTGGATGGATCAAGAATGGCCTTTATCATGTTTACAAAGTCATTGGCTTTAGACATCTTATCTCTGTTTAGTACATGGATCTTCATCTAGCTCATTGTGTAGATGGCTTCTATGGCAAGCTTCTTTAAATAAATGGGTTGCCATATTGACATTGTTGACAATACATCTCTATATATCAATAGAGCTCCATCGACACCCACCTCTAGATTCATAATATTCCCCAATTGTGAGGGAGTCTTCTTCTTTCTCCTCATCTCTTTTAGCATTGATTCTATAAAATGCCATCTTAAGAATCTTTATGCATTTTAGAAAGAGGTGCATATCTGCTTCTCCCAGCTTGTTGTTTATCTCTCAGAAGTGCCTTGTTTATATGTAATGGACATAGGATCCATCTAACAATCTCACGCATATCCAATAAACAATCTAATCTCAGCACCATCTTTTCCTCCCCTTCTTCTTTCAATCACCAACTTATATGTCTTTTCATCATAATAGACATTTGAGATTGGTTTGTAGGAATGAGTTCCAGCTACTATCTTTCTCTTTAAAGATTCAGTTGGCTTCACCTTGAGCTTAGGGAATACCACTTCTTTAGTTGGTTTTGTCCTTTTCTTCTCAAGAGGGTTAACAAAAGATCTATCTTTCCTCATGCAGATAGCCTTGAGAGATTTAAAGTTATTTGTTCTTTGAAACATTCTTAGAATATCTTCAAACTTATAACCGCTGAACATATCCTTATGATTAATCAATTCTAGATTGGCTAGTTTTTTAGATCATGGATCTCTAGGGAGTTCACCAGAGCAGTGTACTCTGTGAAGAATTGGACTAAACCTGAGATCCTCTTTATCATTAACATGTTCCAGTCATTGTCATACTTTCAGGAAATTATCTTCTAATCAGTCTTGCCCTGGGGAGTAGACACACCCTTAATCATCTCAGCAGTGGTTAGCCCTTCTTGAAGCTTTAAATAGGAGGGCTCAGCAAACCACTTTGGATTCTTATGTAGAACTGGTGCCAAAGAGTCATGATCTCTATAGGTGAGCTGGATGCCTTAGGAAGAAACTTTGGTTCTTGGCTTTTTGCTGATTATTTCTTCTTTAAGTTTATTCAGCCTCTCTTTCTTCTCATTGATCATCCTAAGAATAACAACCCTTGGGGAATTTGTCTTCATATTGCCTAGTTTTCTTTTAGTGAGTCCTTGTTTAGACAGATAGTCCTTCATTTCACTGTCAGTCAAACTGTAAGGATTAGGATACAGTGATTGAGGAGTTGCAGTCTGCTTGGCCTTTGAAGAGAAAATCACTAGAGCTTTAGGTGATTGAGTCTTTTCATACTCAGTCTCATATGTAGGGTCTAGCAGTTTGTTTAGCTTTTCTTCTTCTACTATCATCCCTTCATAAGTCATCTAAAATACCTCATCAGGATCATAACCATGGTTAATAAAAAACATGGCCTTCACCATTAGATCATCTGATTTGGCTTTCTCTACCATCTCATGCACTGATGACTCCACCTTCGTAGGGATTTTCCTATATATTGGTTCATCAACCACATAGCCACCCTCTAGGTCTCCTTCTTCAAGGTCAATGAATTCTGCCTTTTTTCAGTTGGGCTTCAGCTTTTTAATGTTCATCCAAGAATTCAGCAATGGCTGCAAGGCTGCGTGGATCATCTTTTTGCTTTTTTGTTATTGGTTCTTCTTCTTCTATAGGCCTTTTCCCTATAGCCTTTTCAGAAAGATATTTTCACTTTCTGGTGTAGGTGTGTACAACTGGAACAGAGGATGTTTCTACCATTTCAACCTCTTTAGGCAGTTTTTTAGCCTTTGTCTTTTCAACAACAGATTGTTCTTTCTCTTTCAGCTCAAATTCTAATTCTTCTTTTTGTTGTTTTTCTTCACAAAGCTTTCTAATCAACTCTTTTTGCTCATAAGTGAGAGACATAACAGGTACAAGCTGATGACTCAATTCCTTCTCAAGTGGGACAGGAGGGAGGAATGATCACAATTAGCTATGTTGCTTGTCTATGATCTCTAATGAAGTCCCAAACTCATCATCAAGAATGAAGTCTTCATCAGTAAAGCTCCTTGATCATTTCAATAAAATCAGTCTCTTTAGTGTGAGTTTCTTCTTCTTGTTCACTTGTATAGACCACCATATCCAGACTTGCTTCATCCTATTTTGTTCCACTGGTTTCAGTCTCTCTTCCAGTCATAGTGAATCTCATATTTTTAGCAGGATGAGAGTCATTATTACTCTCCCCTAATGAACCTTCATCACTATCATCTTTATCACTGTCACTTTTCCTTCTCTCTTCTCTTTCATCATCCTTATCATCTTTCTCTTTTTCTACTTCTTGTTTGATCATGACCGATAGCTCTAACTCAGAGACTCTCTTGTTTAATGATTCTATTTGTTTTTATAGGTCCATGATTATATCATATTGCTCTTCAATCAACCCTTCTTGTTCTTCCATAGCAATGGTTTGGATGCCCAAAGTGTCCACATGACCACTTACTTCATCCCTGGAATGCTAAAGAGTTGCCTTTAGACTTCCTATCTCTTTTTCTTTCTCTTTCTTCACAACCTCATACTTTTCTTTCGTATCTTTTAACACTATTTCTTTTTCTTCTAACTCCTGAAGTTTGTCTTGAATGATATCAGATCTTCTATTCAGCAGTTTCTCCATCTTGGCTACTTTCTGCAACAATTCTAAGATCATCTCATCTTTTTCATCAGGCTCGTTTACCTCTGATTCAACAACACTTTCAGATGGAACAACCTTTGAAGTAACTTGCCTCACGTGCATCTTTATTTGATGACCTTCCTTATCAAATGATAATTTGGATTCCTCTGAAGCGCAGGTAGAATCACCAAACTCAATAGGCTCAATAGTAAAAAGGGATGATTGAATAGGAGATGTAGGTGAATGATGGATTGGTGAAATATGGGTTGAGTGTATGGGTGATATCTGTGGAGAGATGATGGGTTGTGTTTGTGGAGATGGAATTGGTGATCTATGAGGTGAGGTGATAGGAGTTGCCATAAATGGTGATGCTATTTTAGCTGCATGAACAGAAGGCCCTCTGTGAGGATCACCACCTACATCAACCAGTGGTGACACTGGCCTTTGCCCTTCTTTAGCTTCTATAGCATGCTCATCAACATGTTGTTGATCATGAGGAGCTTCTTGTTCTTATTCCTTTATATTCTTATCTTGGTTGATCTGTTGAAGCATCCATGGAAGTAGAGGAATGAATGTACCACTGTAAAAGTTCCTAGGATCTCTTTTCTTTATGTACTTGTAGGACTTTGCATTGTAGTGAGGAATATCCGTCATTGGTCCCACAAGCACTATATCTGGAAAGGCTTTATTGATGAAGCATTGTAGGAATCTTGGGTTCATTAGGAACACATGTCTTCAACCCACTTGGATGTTAGAGACCAAACCATTGAAAACATAGGTTGACATGTTGAATGGTTGGTTTGTGCACAGAGCACATATAGCAGATGATGTAGTGACAGGAATGTCATACCATCCAGTCTTCCTTTTGGACAAGCAGTGTTGGAAGATATGTATCAGGAATCTCCATTCCAAGTCCACCAACCCTTTCATTATCTATTTCCCTCATATCCTCCTTCATAGCCAATGTTGGCAAAAAAGGTCAAAATCTCATCATCATCTAATTCCTATGGAGTGTCCGTATCATCACCAAACTATGGACACTGTCTTATAATTTGTTCAGTTATGGCAAGATTGTGATTTAGTAATTCTTCCTGAAAGAGTCCTTAAATCATCTATATTTATTACTTCAACAGTTCCCCAGAAAGATGACATTGTCTCATAATTTTTTCAGTTATGGCAAGATTGTGATCTTTAGTAATTCTTCCTGAAAGAGTCCTTAAATCATCTATATTTATTACTTCAGCAGTTCCCCAGAAAGATCTTATGAAGTTTTCATAGATAAGTGGTCCGACAGTAACAGCATGAGCCACTCTAGTAGTCAAGATGAATCTGATCATGTCTTTGAAACCTTCTGCCTTAGGTACATTAGGGTCAAGATAACCACTGACATTATGGAGCTTGCTCCATGTAAGTTTAGCCATTGTAACCTGCATTAGAGGCATATAAATTAGAATAACGCATAATAATTATCAAAATGTTTATCATAAAACAGAATGAATTTTCTCAGTTTGACTTTTCATGGTTAAAATTGAGTGTTCATAGGTACAGTTTCATAAGAATTTGACCTAATCTGATTTAGTGATACATGATCATTTTTATTGAGTTATTCATGGTTGTATTGCTTATCTTTTCTGATTTTAACCCATTTCAATCCTTGGAATCAACATTTGTTTTCAACATTTCAATTTTTGAGTTATCCTGTTCATTCGATGAGCAAAATTCATGAAAATCACTTGTTTGTTGTTTATCCTCATAATTATCAAGTTCTTTTTAGTGAAAATGTCAATGATTCCTTAATATCATTTTGATTTTTCATGTTTCTTTCTTGACCTATGGTTCTAAGTTCATCATCAGTGTAATTATTCGATGGTTTTAGGTTTTGAACATTGAAGATTTTTACCTATTCTTCGATACTACTATTATAATGAATCGAAGCTGAGGAATATCGGGATGAGTGGATCTTACAACGAAGGTTATGGGTTTGTGGGTGATGGAAATGATGATGGATGAAGAACTGTGATGACCGCTAGTCGCACTTTTAAGTCTCTCAATTTGAAAAGTATTAAATGATCTTCTGATTGGGTTTATGTAGTTGATTTAATGACTTTTGCAAATGTTACAAGTGTTAAAACAAATGCGGACACGATTTGATCATCACTGTAGCAAATGTAGTAAGGAAATTTTTCATAAGCGTTTGTTTACTGTTGCAAATGTGAAAGTGTAAAAACTTAACAGCATTTGTTCACTGTAGCAAATGCGAAAGTTTAAAAGTTAATAACATTTGTTCACTGTAGCAAATGTGAAGTTTAAAACATAACAACATTTGTTCACTTTAGCAAATGCGTCTGAAAAATAGTTATCAGCATTTGTATATTACATCCAATGTGGTAGAATAAATTTCACCAGCATTTCTTACTGTAGCACATGCGATAGAGCAAATTCCTTGCATCAAATGCAGTAGACCAAAGGTTTGCCCGCATTTCTTGACTTTCATGCATCATCATGACAGAAGATATTAAGTCTATTATTAATTCATTTTTATATACAAACTAGTTTTTAGTGTTCATGTCAACCACATTAAGGAAATGCAGATGAGTAAAAAGAATTGCAGTTCAACAAAAATTTACCACATAGAAAAATGCATTTGGACACCTTTGTCCGCATCGGTTTTTAACACTTCAAACTTTTTATCTATACTTCTTTGAAACACATGAGGTAGAATTAACTTGTCCGTATTAGTTTCACTTAGTCTTTAATGACATGAAAATAGTTACCCGCATTGGTTACATGTCTGGTTTACCTTCTCCCGCATTAACCAATGCACTTACCCATATTAATATCAAAATTAATGTTTTTGCAGATTGAATTCTTTTCTGTTTTTTGCTAATCTATTGGCTGCTATGATGAATTATCTTTTCTTTTGGTTTGTATCTTATGAATTTTTAACTGTTGTTGAGTTTGTCAATTGTTGCTTAGATTGACTTGTATATCAGATGTGATACAAGTTTCCCAATGTTTGACTGATTTTGGAATTTTATGCTTCCTAATATCTGCATAAGCTAAGATACCATAGTATAACTTCTGCACCAACACATTCAAATTCTTTTTGTTTTGATTTTACAATTTTTAAGAAAGAAAGTACTTATACAAATTGTAAGGCCCCCGTTTCCGGAAACCTCACAATTGGTCATTCACCATGGTAATTATGTTAAACATTACAAGCGTACAAATTTAAGCAGCGGAATTAAGTTTAACAAAACCATTCATGTCATTATAAGCACTGTTGTTAGGCAATACAGTTTGGTTTAAATCAGTTTACAAACAATAGTTTACTTCATTACGAAACAACAGAAAGTTCTTGTTAAAAATAGATGTCAGTCTTGCCCCTCCGAGTAGCTTCCCCCGCGTGCCATCCTCAACAACAAATTACCTGCCAACTGAAAATGTATAAAAGTCAGCGTTGCTGAGTGAGTTCTAGTTTTTTTATAGCATTAAAATACATTGAGTAGTTTATAAATAAGAACATACTCTTTTCATTAAAATCCTTTCCTTTATACCTCATTACATGAGCATACATCATACATACATCAAGGTATAGCTTTATTTATCTTTCATTCGTTCTTCATTTTTATCATTATCTTTCTCGAGTGTTTTGCGGCAACAGGGCCGCTCACCTCCTTGGCAATCTCAAGGATTGCATA
>BJCM01100587.1:0-16581 GCA_018326385.1 Flaveria bidentis
GTACACGTATGTGTATGTGTACACGTATGTGTATGTGTACACGTATGTGTATGTGTACACGTATGTGTATGTGTACACGTATGTGTATGTGTACACGTATGTGTATGTGTACACGTATGTGTGTGTGTACACGTATGTACATATGTGTGTACACGTATGTACATATGTGTGTACACGTATGTACATATGTGTGTACACGTATGTACATATGTATATGTGTATATATGTATATATACATATGTATATATAGGTATACATACATATGTATATGTATACATATGTATATGTATACATATATGTATAGATATATATGTATATATTATATATGTATATATGTATATATGTGTATATGTGTATATATGTGTGTGTGTGTATATATATATATATATATTACAATTTTGTCATTAGTTCACAGTTTTTATCAAGCCTAATCGAGATTAGATTAGAACATTAGTGACGGTCAATACAGACCATATTAAGCAATAATACGCCTACTACCCCACTAATGTCAAGTCACTTATGTTTGAGACACAATACAAATCCAAAAACCCAACATTGCATGTCCGCATAGCCCAATATGGCATGTATGACGTGACGGGAAAGTCAATCTAGTTTTAGGAGTCGACATATAAAGCTATCTGACCCTAAGATTGTCCCCAACATTAAAAGCCGCCCTTCTCACAAACAGTCCCAGTCAGCATGCCACATCAGCTTTTCACTGACATTCATCCATCCTTCCCACAATCAACATTTACTCTCAACACCATCCTTCCTACAAACAATTATTAAAAACACAAAACAACACACTTATGTGTATGGGCCCACAAAATCCATCCATGGAGCGCCCCTGGCAAAGGGCGGGTGAAGGACGGATGGACATGCACAACGCAACCCTTCAGAAGGGCGACAAGGAAGGGGCTAAGGGCATTGCGGTGTGGATAGTCTTAGAAAAACACATCAGATTACCTTGTTAGGAGCTTAAGTTGATTGCATGACAGTTAATTCTAGTATGATAGAGCCTAATTGAGATTGGCGGTCTCCGTATAAAATTACATAAAACTAAAGAATTGCTACTCAATTTTCTGTTCTATTTCTTCTCAAATGAAAGTTCATTTAAATAGAATACATGAATATCTAAAACTATGAGACCTCACTTTGAACGTGTTCTATTTCTTCTCAAATGAAAGTTCATTTAAATAGAATACATGAATATCTAAAACTATGAGACCTCACTTTGAACGTGTTCTATTTCTTCTCAAATGAAAGTTCATTTAAATAGAATACATGAATATCTAAAACTATGAGACCTCACTTTGAACGTGTTCTATTTCTTCTCAAATGAAAGTTCATTTAAATAGAATACATGAATATCTAAAACTATGAGACCTCACTTTGAACGTGTTCTATTTCTTCTCAAATGAAAGTTCATTTAAATAGAATACATGAATATCTAAAACTATGAGACCTCACTTTGAACGTGAAATAAGGCAGGTGACAATTAAAATACGATTATTGGATTTTAATAATCTCGCCTATTATTTATTGGACGTAGTTAATCACAACTCAAAAAATATTTTCAGACAGTACTCTAATGATCCCTTACTAACGAAGCATTAACACTAAACAGAAAGTTAATATCAACCGTCATATCCGTCAATCTAAAACTTGCGCGTCCCGAAACCTATTAATTGTCACATCATGATTTGAATCACTTGACTCGTTCAAGGTAAATTTCAGACGATGATGAAGGCTAGACACCAAAAAACGAAACCGATAGAAGTTGAGCAACAACAAAGTTAATGACTTAAAGCTTGCCTCATTTCATCAAAAAAACTAACGATGGTTAACTCTGTTAGTAAAATATCATTGGAGGAAAATAAGGTTAAAGTTGGAGGTGTCTTTAAACATTTTCTAAGTTTAGGATTATTAAAATCCAATAACCCATTAAAATATAAACAAATTAAACCTAAATGCATACAATAGTGGGAAAACAAAATAGAACGTAGGAAAATCAAATTAAACGTGCAAAAGGCTTAATAACGTGGAGCACGACTGGGTTATGGTTTCCGGTGGATAGTCCGTATCATAGTATGTTTGGATTGTCTTTATTGGAAACTCAATTGGTTTAAAAACAGGATGGGAGCGCCTCTCTCACTTTCACTTGTTATATAGTTATCACATCAGTTATTATTATTCATTATTTCATTTTACTCTAGAAGACAAAATTGATTATTTCGATTTGACAATTTTCAAATTTACACTGAAAATTAAGGAGGGTCGCATTTAGCCTCTCCATTTCTAAATACATACTTTCCACCCAAATGCATTCTATTCTATTCTATTATTTGTTGAGATCAAATTAAGAATTGAAAAAAAAATTCAAGTATATAAAAGCATACATAGGTAAGGTGAATAGAATATGAGCGGAGGTGACAAAAAACAATAACACAATAAACATACCTCATTAACTGAATATGTATCTTAAAAGTGCAGCTGGAGCAAAATTGACCAATATTACATCATAACCACCAGTCCTGTCCTGTCCCGTCCTGTAACACTTGAGCCCCCATCACGGTTTCATTCAACAGTCTGCCACATGAGACCTGCTGCTCAAGCATTGTTTTTCAGCCACATTCTACTGAAATAGTTTTGTTAGCCTGTCCGCAGACGCCGCTGCTCTTTTATTGGTTGGCTCAAGAACAAGGGCGTACCTAAAATCTGATATGCAACACAAGGCAACATCATTTATCATGCGCGCTTTGAGCAAGTGTCTGGATATAGGTTTGACCATATCATAAAACAGCTAGTATGTTCCGTTTTGAGGTTGTAATAATCACACGTGTGACAAACTATTAGTAAAATAGAAATTAGGGTTTCCCAAATCAGATTAAAGGGGGTGATATTCTAGCCTTGGATAATCTGCGTTTAATAAAAGTCCCTCAACCTAGTTTTGGAATACTAAAGTTCCAAATTTGTCAAATATAGACAAAAAGGTCCATAAGTTATTTTTGGTATATTAAATTCTCTAAACTAGACTAGAATGCAAGTACTCGAGATTTTTTTTCTCAAATAGTGACTTGTTGCCTCTTAAATTGGTCAAAATACGACTTTACAGGTATTTTTGGTCAAAATTGTTAGAATGTCACTTTATCAGATTTTGACTAGTTTGAGTAACAAGTCATTATTTCAAATTATTCTTTTCAATAACTACTAGCATTGTAAACAAGTTCAGGAACTTTGATATATCAACATTGTGTCAAGGAACTTTTATGTGTATTTTTAATAGATTTAGGGGCTGAGGGACTTTGATATACCAAAATTAAGTTGAGGTACTTTTTCATGCAATTTAAGAAAGTATATTGCTTGTTTATGGCATTAACATTTTATTTAAAGATGATTATATCCCCTATAAAAGTTAGAAGCAAAAATGTTTATCCAAACAGTATTATCTAATTATGTTGAATGCAAACTCGAACTCTCCCAGGGTCTGTTTAGAGACATGGGCATGTAAAGATAATTAAATTAATTTGGTTGATAAGAAAGAAATTAAATTAAATATTAAAAAAGTGACCAAAGTCTACCATCAATTGCCTCTTTGTAGTATCCTAGCATCTCCCTTGCTGTACCTCTTCTTAAGTATGCTTTCACATTCTGTAAGACAATGAAAAGTTAACAAATCCTATCAAATTGGTATACACAACTCTACAAACTTTCTTTTATATAGAGCGGGTTTGGATTGTGTTCTAAAAGTGACCTTATCATATTGCATAAAGTAAGTAATTATTCGATTGTAAAAGACATTGTTTAGATGTGCTTCTGGTGTTTGAAATTGTAATAATCAGACAATACGATGTTTAGCAAATTTTATTTATATAGAACTAATAAACAAAATGAACTAAAACGGGGACTCCTTGTGGCAAAAGTCGTCTTAGGACATGAAAGTAAAAGCCAAAACCAGGCTAAAAGAATGGGTGCATAGGTTCATAAATTGAAGAAAGTTACCTTCTTATCAAGATTGATAGCTTTAGTACAATCTGCTTCAGCTTGAATGAAACTGAATGCAAACACAAAATGTCAGAAAATGTACAGTGTTAATAACTTATCTTTTGCAATAACATAATAATACCTTCCCAGTTCCAAGTATGCTGCAGCTCGGTTATTAAAATAAGTTGCGTTGTTGCTGTTAAGTTTGATGGCATCAGTGTAAAACCCAATCGCCTTCTGCCAATTTTTTGCTTTGAAAGCAGTGTTACCCTGATTAAGCAAATGTCACTAATTATATATCCAAATATAGGATGAGTTACTAATAAGGTACTGAAAAGATCATCACGCCAGACAATCATTCCATCTTGCACTAAACCATAGTCACCTAATTCACGGTTCGCTCCGGTTCGAAAACAAGGTACGGGTTCGCGATTCGCTAGGGGCTACGAATCCGGTTCGTAAGGGGGTAGGTTCATTCCGGTTCAATCCGGTTCGTAAGACATGTTTAAAAGCATTGAACAACCTAGAATTCGATTGAAAACAACTTGGAACATTGAAGTTCAAATTAATTTTTCAATGAATTCGATTGAACTTCAGTCATTAAACACTACTGGAATTCGATTGGTCTAGGTGGAAATCAATTTTCCCTCCAATTTCATGAATTCATGAATTCACGGTTATAAAAATAACGAATCATGGTTACCCGATTCTCGAATCGATACCGAATTTCTTGAATTACTAGCAAATTGCAGCCACGAACCACAATCGAACCACCGAGCGAACCACAATCGAACCCTTGAGCGAACCGCGAGCGACTGGATCACTATCGAATGCGAATGGGATCGTTTCGAATTGGTTCGAAAATCGTTGGACATTGAGCGAATCCCATGACTATGCACTAAACCTTGTATACGGTTAAAATGATAATACTCATTCAACTGTCATTTCATTCAAAATCATGTCCGGACATAAACTTTGAATCATTAATGCCCACAATCCACTTGACACCAAAACAAAAGCAGAATAGTGTTGGACCATATAAAAGCCTCCAGAATAATTTTATTAAAAAATTAGAACACTGCTCAAATAATATAATTCTTGTGGTCATATTTGACACTATTTCTATTATTAGAGAATTGGACATAAAGTATAGGTCAGCTCGTGTAAAAATATTGCCCACTTTAACTCATAATAAGAAACATCTATTACAAAACAAGTGTGTTCAATAGTGTCTGTTACCTTCTCTTTGGCGATTTCAGCAGTGGTTTCCTTGCTAACATCATTGGACACTTTTGATTTTGCAACTTCATCAGCTAACTTGTGCTGCAGAGATGCATGCATTGTCTGAAGTGTATCCAACAGAAAACGATCACCCCCGTGTTTTGCCAACAACGACACCGAAACAGGGTAATTTTCATATAACCCCAATGGTATTACGACCTACAATAAAATGTTAAAACTAAAAATAATTAAATTATTGAGCTCATCAAACTGAAGAATCTTCAAAACCACCCCAAACAATGTCATTAACTTAACACCATATTCGAGGTGGCATTCTTTGACCAACATAAGGTTTATGCCAGTTATGTTTATTCTCGAATTGGTCAAATTACCTTTTTTTAAAAGAACATGTCAAAGAAAGTTGCACAAAGTGTAGATTTTAAGGAGAAAAACTCATCTAAAACATTTTATCTGAAAAATAAGATTTTTATTGAATAATTTATATGTAGTAAACATAGTTGACACAGTGAACTATTGAAAAAGTTTGGACAAATGTTTTCGGGTCAAAGCATCCCAAGTCTCTCTGCCCATACCAAAAATTACACACTTTGATTTGTTACCCAACATGCCTGAATATATTGCCACCTCTACATCAAATACAGCTCAAATATGTGCTGTCTACTAATGTTTCAACATTCTAAAGCACACAATGAATCAGAAACCATAGTACATGTACACATGCCCTTAACTTTTTGACCTGGTTTCTGTGTGTGTGTGTGTGTGTGTGTGAGAGAGAGAGAGAGAAGGAGAGAGAGAGAGAGAGAGAGAGAGAGAGAAGGAGAGAGAGAGACAAGAAATGGACCTGACAGCAACCTGATATGCTAGCTAAAGCCGTAAGTGAAAATTCAGTCATGAGATAATCTTCTGATGAAAGCTCCTTAGCACCAAGTTTGGGTGGAGGACTAGAAACAGTTGGGATCACAAGAACTCCATCGTCCTAAACAAATGTATTACCCAAAAATAGCATTGCATAATATTCAAATCAATTAAAAGAGCATCTATTACTATATAAATCAATCAACAATAAGAATGATTCATTCAAATGATAAGAAGGTCAAAATAACCAAATAGAAGATACCTTCAAAAGAACATTTAGAGCCGATCTCAACTCGTTTTTAACAGCACTAAAATTTTCCATATCCTTGTCTGGTAATACCAGCCTTTCTTGTACCTGAGCTGATATAAGAGGATCTAAAGCTGGCTTCATCGAACTGCTCCACTCAAAGTGATTATTGTTGAATTCATGCCTGCATACAAGTTCACAATTTATTGCACAAATCACAGAGGAAACTCATAGGAGATGTGTTTTGGTGAGTGATTGATGAGCAGTGAACACTGCCACGTAGGTAGTTCCAATACTCACTCAAAGAAGGTTATGGTTAGTGAGTGGTGACTGGTGAGTAATATTTAATACAATTAATTAGTAAATTAATAACAATTACTTATAACTAATACAAAACATAAATAAAAGATTAATATTAATTCAAAACTTTTAAATCATTAAAAATAGAAAACATAATACAATCACTACAAAACATAAAAAAAAATTTAACGTCTATACAAAATGGAGGATCGAATTGAAGGTAGTAAACTTGTGATGGAGCGAGTTGGAAAACGTTTGGGTTGGATTGTTTGGATTGAATGGATTGTGTGGGTTGTATGGATTCATTTTCTATTTATACTAAGTGGAGATCTATGATTTTTGTGTATAATTTATTCATGTCGGTGTGGTAATTGTAGTTAAGTGTTTTAATAAAAATGTTTTGTTTTTACAATGTAACCGTTGTAAAATGGCAACAGCCTGATTTTTGAAGGTTTGCACTTGTGAGCTCTCTCCCATAGACCCTCACAGCGTCACGCAAGGGCTGTGTGGTGTTTGCGTGAGCATAACCTGACGTGACGGCGTTACCCTCCCTCCTCACCTTTTACAGGGTATAACACATAGCCTTACATCTATGAAGCAATGGTGAGAAAATATTAAGTTCTTTGGCTCTTAGTCCCCACTTTGTTGTATCTTCAATAAAAAAAAAATTCCATCATTTTCTGCAACTTTACTCTTACTAATTGCAAGCACAGTTCATTTTAATCGTTTTATTTAATGTGTTTTAACTCACATTTATCATTCTTTATTATATTGTTAGTTTTTTTCGTTTCCTATTTTGTTTGTTACTTGTGTATAGTATAGTTTGTACATCTAACTTTCTGATTCAGAACTATCTCACAACACTTCACCAGAATAGTTAAATGAAAATTTTCTGTTTTCAGATACTTTAGAGGTGACTCAATACCTAATAATGGGCAATTACATCTTATCTCCAAAGGGTCAAATGGTTATGGCACAACGAAAAAACTTTGCTAGAACTGAAATAAATCCAATGTCAGTACAGGTCAAGAGTCTACTTACATACTCCTAAATTTCTTCATTCAAAGAATTAGACTAATTGTATAGTTTATGTAACCATATCTAAAATGTTAACTATTTATAAAATAAAAAAGAATAAAAAAACAAAAAAACACATACACTACATGATTTGTACATATCTTAAGCTGTCTTTACACACGCTGATCTCAGATTATCAATGAAGAGTTTTTGTTCTTCAAATCACGTAAAATTTCTTGTATGTATAAGCAGCTCCACAGTGATGATTAAGAAAAGTCAAATTAAAGAATATGATGAAAAGAAAAAACCACAACTTTTCACCCAACTAACTGCCAGTAATCAGTATCATTCCCATGTTGAACGTACATCTAGACTAACAAAAGCAAAATGAGTAGAGCATTATTAAAGTAACGCACAGGTAAAAATTACATTACCTCCGTACTAACTGCATAACGTTAGCAAGTGACCTTAGAGATGAAAGTTTTGCATCACCATTTGGCTTGCTAGAATCAAATGCTTTCAGGCTTGGAACTCTGGAAGCAATGTAATCACTAAGGATCTCATGCTTCAAAACTTGCTCTGCAGAACCCACTACTTCATAAGAGAAGTTGTTTACACCCACAAATGGTAGAGGTGGCAAGATAAGAAGGTTGGGTAAAAACGAAGAACAAGTTGGGCCAAGACATGCAACTTCTTATATAGGTCATGTTGTGTTCACCTAAAACATCTTTTGCATGATTTTTAATAAATAACTTATGTTTTAAATGTGATTGAGTGATTCATACAGGTATTTTTATAATAAAAATAATCAAATATAACAATTTGGTAGATTTTATGCGCTAAAAGAACACTTATTGAGACATTCTATCCATAGCTTTTTTAGCTAAATTCTTTAATATCACCCACTTTACCCGTTAGTGATAAAACTAATTAACCTGAATCGAACCATTCATAGATAAATGGATCAAAATTTCCACCTTAGTGGAAGAGAAAGAAAATCAAATACTATAGAAAATAGTATAAGAATGCAAATGAACATACTTCCAAATAGATTCTCAGTTGATCTAATTACTGCTTGGGTCAACCGATGGATAGGAACTTTTGATAGTTGAAAACAGTCATCAGCAATGATAACACTCCTAGGATTCCGTTGGACTGCGAATGGCCCTTGTAGCAGCACCTGTCCTACACGATGTAATATACTGGGATCCATAGCAAACCATCCTGAAAGATAAATTTACATTAGAGTTAAAGATGGAGATGATTGATGTTAATACAGTGTAAATTATGTTATAATTGTTGAAAAAGATTGTTGTATTTTAAATTTAGATATTTAAAAAATATATAAATATATCTTTTTTGGTCATTGTATGTATTATTAGTTACTAAATATTAATAATATGAAATGACAAACAAAAGTAGCATACGAATTATTATTTCTAGCAATAGAATTCTAAAGTAGCCACAAGTTCTCAATTGAAAAAAAGAAGGTAGCAAAAAAGGTCAGTTTCAATAGATCAGCAAATACATCATATGACCCAAATTAAGATGTGCATTGTACAGCATATGTAAATATTAATTATAGATAGGAATGTGGCTTTGTAGTGACAGTCTAAAGAACTTGTTAAATATATACACACACGTATATAGATGGAGGGTTCAATGCAAAACCACAAATAATACAAGAATTGTGAGAACCAACAAAAACCATTCATTTATTATTAAAAATTAAATTAAAGTGTATAATTATAAAAGATTAGATGACTTTTCTCTTTCGGTATAATTGAGGGCAGACCTTAAAACAACTGTTAAGGTTGCTACTTACGGACCATGAGGTCATGGGTTCAAGCCGTGGGAAACAACCTTCTGCACAAAAGAGTAGGGTAAGGCTCCGTATATCAGATCGTTAAGCGATCCGGCCCCTACCCAGACCTTGCAAAGTGGGAGCCAAGTCAAGCTCCCCAGACCTTGCACAAAGTGGGAGCCAAGTCAAACACCATAGATAGAGAATTTAAAGTCAATCTACACACATCTAGATGCTTTATATAAATACACATGAATTATCTAGACATATAACCATGATGCATTCTAATAAATGTCAAAATCATAAATAAATAGACAATAAGTATTCCAGATTGGTTCTCGCAGTTCTGGTATGTATATACAAATTTTAGTGGAGATAAAGATTATCAAAGAATTCGCACCAACGGTGTCAAAATTTGTTGATATAGGAATAATCCCCAGATGAGAAACAGCACCATACGATGGCCGGAATCCAAGAACACCACAATGTCCAGCAGGTTGCCTTACCCCGCCAACAGTGTCAACACCTTTGGCATATTTTAGAATCAGTAAGAGCATGGTCCGTTAAAAATGTTATGATCAATCACTGAAAATTAAAATCTTGTTTTCACAACATACCCAAAGAGAAATCAACAAGTTTTGCAGCAACAGCAACCGCAGCCCCACTACATGATCCTCCTGGTATCCTTGCAGGAGCAAGAGGATTGGTGGGTGTACCATAATGTCTATTTTCTCCACTTATGCTGTAAAAAGAATGCCACAAGAAACAACAACTTATGTAAACAAATGAAAATAAAATTCAAAGTTATAGTGATTGCTTATATATATAGTGGACATGCAATTGCAACTGGTTTTTTTTTAAAATGGGTCAATTTGGGTTATGTTTTATCTCCAACAGGTCAGCCCATTAAATCTGAGGGCAGCTTTAAGGGAAACAAGTCAAATGGATAGAGTATAAGGTTAATTAACACAAAGTATATTATTAATGCCTCAAACCTCCTAAACAGGTTTATTCAACAAATACGATTATTGGCACACTACTTAAAAATAAAGTGTTTTACGTGTCTACCTGGACCCATTTTAACACGCCCCACAAATCACTAATTTTGACTAGTTAGTAGTTACCCACCCCAGCTCACTTTGGAGCATCCTCTTTGAAAATAAATGCTACTAGGTTTGACTCGGAAGAGCAGAACATGATGCAATGGAGGCATAAATTAAGTTACTATTAGGCCTAGACACATTAATTCAGATGTAACAAGTGAGCTAATAATTCAAAATAACTAACCCAAATGACATTTCATCCACCACAGTTTTTCCAACACATGTGGCTCCTCCATCCACAAGTGCTGAAACAACAGGAGAAGTCTGTGAGGCAGCTTCATGTGTCCTTTCCCAATCCGGATTGCCAAAGCCAGTAACAAACCCATGGATATCAAATCTGTAAAAATCACAATTGCATGAATAAAATCTGAGAAACTATATGCTCTTTTGGCAGTTGTATAAATCTATAATGTGGCCAGTTGCATCCAGGTGCACAACTATTAGCATATTGTTACATGAAACGGAATTCCACAGATGGCAGATACATCAAAAGATGAACTTAAGTTTCTATTAGACATAAAAAAAGAAGCCCTCTTTGAGATGAATTCATATGAAAGCAAAAACCAGCAAAAAGCAACAGCTAGGTTAGAAAGAAAGAAGGAAAATAATAATAATAATAATAATAATAATAACAATAATAATAATAATAATAATAATAATAATAATAAGTTGTTTGATTGAGTAAAGGGTGAGAGTAAAGGGGGCATACAGGTCGGAGAGGGCGAAGGAGAGGCCGGTGAGGGGGAGAGGGGCTTTGGGAGGGGCAGGCTGCGGCGGAGGCAGGAGCTGAAGGCGGTGAAGGAAGGCCCCAAAATCAGGTTTCACGGACTTCTTCAGCTTCTTCGTCATCAACAGTATTCCGGCCAGACTCAACCCCAGCAACACCCACAGATTAGGCGCTGATGAAGACGCCATCTCTTCTAAAATCAATCCTACTTCTTCACTTTCTTTGATTCTTCTTCGTTTCGATTCTCTTCTTTCTGAGAGGATATCAGAGAAAGAAAGTAGTAACGATAACAAAGAGACCTAATTCAATGGGTTTTAAGGTAGTCAGTACTCGGTAGTCTACTTTTTGAGGATCCTATCGGCTCTTCGGAAAACATTTTTATTATTTCTTTTTCTTTTTACCTCCATAGCCTTGCTTAAAAATCCGCTCGCCGGTAAACGCTCTTTCGACAAAATCGTTCGAAAAATATTCATTCGGATTTTTGCTATGTTATATATATACATAGATATATATACACACACATATATATACATATATATATACACACATATATATACACACATATACACATATATTTATATATATATAATCACTTCAAATGAAACCTAAATATTGTTAAGAATTAAAAGAATCATTACTATTTTCTTAATTTTATATATTTATATTACAAAATTTGTATTTAGTAGGGATAGTATGGTAATTAGACAAAACAAATATCTACAACATGGGTTGAAAGAAATGGTTACCGGTTGAATGCTATCCTTGCAAGATGTTTGATGTCATCCATTTATTTGTATTTTTTAATTCAATTCAACAATTAAATTTCTTCTCGTGATTTGCAATATTAGGAACATCATTTTACTGGATCAATTTTGAATACTAACTCAATTCATATATGCATTATGTTTTACAAATTAACTCAAATGCAAACAAAAACGGATGAATTGGTAATGTTACTAGCTTTTACTTTTTTTTCTTGTATGCCCCATAGTTTGTCTGCATATTTACTCTCCAATTATATTTATTTGATTTCTTTGTTATAACACTTAACAAGCAAACCTCTTCCATTGACAAAAATATGTAATTACATATTATTAACTTAATGATTATCTAGCGTTTAATATTGCATGTTTAAACAGATTATGCTTATGTTTATAAGCAAAAACAAGAAATCAGCTTAGTGAATATAATATCACCATTAAGATACACTTGTATTCTAAATAAATAAAAAAATAATTAGATTGAAATATGAAATCTCAATATGTTCTCAATAATTATTTTACCTTACATTAATATGATAAGTTCATTAAACATTAAAAGTGCTTACATGCTTTTTTATGGTATTGTATATGTATATGATGTTACATAAACTTCATATATGTGCATACTGTTTTATTCAATTATTTTTTCCATATAATGCGTCTTTTTGTGTCTCAATGATTTGTTTTTCGATGGATAATCCTATTGGACAATGATCATTTCTCTTACTTTATACTTGCTAATGTAAGATAAGTATTAGATGCATTAATGCATATACGGAATATATGCAGTGATGCATATATAGATGCATTGATGCATATATGGAATATTATCATTGATGAAACAAGAGAACCACGTATCATAGATGTTAATCACTAAATTAGTGAAATGGGTCTCAGGGACGTTATAATTTGCGTTATAATTTGCTAATGTAAGGTCATGTAAACACCTAGTTACAACACTTTTTGTGATGAATTTCTTAATTAATGAAGAAGTATTCACACACCAAAGAGAAAGATATAAGCAAAATGTTTGGTCCATAACCATTTCATAATCCTTTCATTTTAAGCAAATAAAATCCAGCACTACATTTTCATTCACTTAACCAAAATCACACATTACATCAGCCACAACAATTGTTAATTCAGCCCCTCTAAACCTTGATATGTGAAAAATAGGCACACTTGAGTTTTCCTTTTGGTGTTTCCTAGTTTTTGTAGCAAGTGTATGACTTTTATAAATATGTCGTACATAGGCATTTTACATAACAATTTAACCAGAAATATATGCATGACTTCTTGTGTGATGTTATCAAACAATAGTATGTGTATCCGGGTTACCAATCTGTTCATCTTAAACATCATTGATGCTTTAATTAATACATTAGAACATAAAACTTTGTAATCTATAACATGAATTAACCTGGTAGAACCATCAGAGGATGAGTTTTACTTGTTAAGCATCATGACAAGGAAATCAAAGGATTTTGATTAGAGATTGAATAGTTCGCATTCTATTTACTCTTTAATCAAAAGTAACACGAAGGGAAAATTCATATATGCACGTGTTTGTTTTTGCTAAATTAACATTTTGTAAGCCCCCTAATTCATGCAATGCAAACTTTAAAAAACATCAACATTAGTTTATAGCGGTAATTTCCAGAATTACATAAACAATTTTTTGTAAGCCAAACAAATCGCACAAATCGGACTAAAATTTTCTAGTTAGGTTATACATTTGGTCGTCCCTCTTGGTCAATATCCTCTGATGCGATTTCTTCGAATAATTCGAATGCGATTTCATGGTGGTTTGTGAAAGGTGGAAACCAATTTGCTTTGATTTTTGTTTGATAATTTGACTTTTAAGAGTTGATCTTCATCCTTGATGATCTAAGTTACGGTTGTGGATAATCTATAATACCAATTTTACCATTTTAAACATTTCTTCTACTTTTTTTAGAATAGAGAAAAATTAGTTTTATATCCTTTTCATTCTAGCCATTGATCATTTTAATCAATGGATTAGATTAGTTCTTTTGTTTCTTTACATTTTTTGGCTCTCATTTGAATGGGTCCCTATACATACAAATACACACACACACATATATATATATATATATATATATATATATGGTTAGGTTTTTTTCAGTATTTTATTATAAATAAAAACTCACAGAACTAATATTAACCATCGATTGTTTTTGTCAATGGCTATAATTAAACATGTTCAATAAATGTAAATTATTATTTTATTTAATTGGTTAATTTAAAGAAAATGGTATATTAATAATCTGTTATATTATTTTCTCTCTCCAATTAGTTAGTAATTAATTAATTTATTCTCTCTCCTCTCTTTTCTTTTATTTCTAAAAATTCATCAATTACATTTAAAATAAATAAATTCTTTAAAATTGAGTAAAATTATTAAATGTGATGCGTAATAATTGGTATTTGTTTAATCTTTGCATACAGAATTTGATTTTTTTTTCATTTTTACGATGCTTGTTGTTTTACATATATGTAAATCTTTAGATTGATCATCTACTCAAACGTTAATATTTTACATATACATAAATTTTAAATCAATAATCCATTCATTAAACTGATCTGGTATTTACATATATGAAAAAAATATTTTCATACTAGTCATTTAGTTTTCAAACTTACAACCTATTTACATATATGTAAAACTTTATCTCATAGGTTTTTTTTCATATATTACTCATTTAGTGTGAATCAACTATTTACACATATGTAAGTCTTCAACACAAACTTAAACCAAATCATAAACTAAAATTCAAGCTAATTAACATAAACACTTGAATCAAAACATATAACGATACCCTAAATTTAACCAAATTATCATTGAATTTGTGAGAAAATAGATTATTACATTTGTATACGTAAAAAAAATGTATAGGTAACAAAAAATATGAATGCAAAATTAACAAATCATTTATTTGCATATATGTATAGGTAAAAAAGATAATTGCTTATATTTATTTATGTAACGAAATTGGATGCAAAATTAACTCAAATATATCAAACCATTATCAAATTTTCATTTACACTTTTTATGAATATACTATGAAAAAAGACCAAATAACTATCTAAAATCAATGCAAAGTTACGAAAGTAATTTAAGCACTAAAAGAAAAAAACAATTAAAATAATCTCATCAATTGATGGAAGATAATTGTATAACTTCCTAAATTAACTATATAGCATTAAACACTCATATTAAATATATATATTAAAACACCATACTACACTTGTATTAATTAAAAAAATAAATTAAATAAATAATAATCAATGGTTAGGATGAGTTCTTGTAGTTCTCACGATCTTTAGATATCCTGAAGAGATTCTGGCCCAATATATATATATTTGTGTGTGTGCATATATATATATACATATATATATATATATATATGCACACACAAATATATAATTATATTTATACATACCATATCAATCAACCTAATAAAAAATTTTAACACTGAGCATAAAAGTGAATCCAAAGCCATTAAGAGACAATTTTCAAAATTGCTCTTACTCTTAGTCGACCATCTCCCGCTCTCACAATCATCGTTTTCTGCAATATGTTCACTACCTCATCAGTTGACATCCGAGCGTGTTCTTGACGGAAGGAAACAAAAACCAAAACCAAAACCAAGAGACAAACAATGAAACTAACAATAATAGAATGATTTCATTGATAAAACTTAATGATTACAAGCTCGTTAAACATAAGAATCAAGACTCTTGGCAAGGGGAGATCGAGCATGATCTCCCCTCTCATCCCGCAGCACCTAGGCCCGAGCACACTCATTCACCTTTCTACATAATGAAACTGGTATTTATAGGCCTCAGCCCATATCAGATGTGACTGGGCCCATACGTACGATTGGACCATGCGTATGGTTCAATCGTACGACTGGACCATATGTATGGTTCAATCGTACGACTGGACCATAACTATGGTTCAGTATTACAAATGGCCCAATAGCATCTCTCAGTCGCACAACTGGTCTATTAGCATGACTCATTCGTACGACTGAGTCTCATTCGCATATGTTCCTGTGAATGACTCAGTTTCATATGTTTACAACATATCAAGTGTATTATGTCACACCCCCGCTAAAAGCGGAAACACGGGGATGTAATGAGACAGGATCGTCATAACACATGGTAAGCCATAGAGATGCAACAAAATAAATGATGACAAACGTGTCATGACGACACCCGACAATAAGGGGACTTGTGTCGTGTTTAGTCAATATTCACGACAACATAGCCATAAGCATAAACATGTTAAATGATTCACATAAACAAAGATGATAACATTGTAATGTATTTCCCACAACTCGAGAACAAGATCAAAAGAATAATTTTGTTTAAGCAGACTACAAAAATGATTCCAAAATGTATGTTTGTTAAGTATGTTTAGTCTCAAAATGCATCCTAGGGTCTCTACTAAGGCAGCACACCTAGATCTTCAATTAGCATTGTCACCTAAAAAGATATGCTCAAAATGGTCAACA
>BJCM01100591.1:2460-21430 GCA_018326385.1 Flaveria bidentis
AAAGGACGGTATCATTTTTTAAACTTTTTTTTAATTTTTTTGTTTTTAAAAAAAAAATTTTAAACAAATTGTTTGAAAACAAACTATTTTTAAAAAGTGTTATTTTTAATAATTTATTTATTATTATAATTTTGAATTTTAATTTTTTTGTTTCATAAGAATTTTATTTTTAGAAGCCACAATTTTTAAAATATATTGTGTTTTTTAAAAGTTTGATATTTAAAAAAAAATCTTATTTTATAAAAAAAGTTATTTCCTTACAAAATGCATTGACAGAAAGATTTCTTTTTAAAAAATATATATATTTATAATATAAAAATATTAATAAATACTATCACTGTAGTTAATGTGATATTTATTAAGAGAGATGAACGAGAAAATAAAATTTAGGAGTTTTATAAATGTGATAAGTGTCGTACAAAAACATTTTTTTATAGTATTGATAGATTTTTTAGCCTTTTTTTTAATTTTTTTGTTTTTTTTCAGAAAATTGCTATTTAAAAAAATTGTTTCAAAAAAAAGCATTTTTAAAAAAGTATCATTTTTAATAATTTATTTATTATAACTTTTTTATTTATATATTTTTATTTCATAAAAAATGATTTTTTTAAAGGCACAGGTTTTAAAATATACTCTGTTTTTTAAAAGTTTGATATTTTTTTTATTTTTTTTAATTCTTATTTTATACAATAATTATTTATTTACAAATGGCATGGGTAGAAAGATATTTTTTTAAAATTATATATTTGTAATATGAAAATATTAAATAATATCATTGTAGTTAATTTGATATTTATTAGGAGAGAGAAACCGAAAAACAAATATTAGAAGCTTTAGATTTATGACAAGTGTCATATAAATTTTCTTTTATTAGTATTGATATATTAGACTAAAATATCACAAATTATTAAAGTCTTTAGTTGAAAGTGTAACGTTTTTATTTTATACCAAAGAGGGCCATTTTTTAGAGGCTGAGGCTATAAAATACAACCACAGCACACCATACAAATGAAAATAAAATACATAGGGTACAATTACATTAACCAGCCCAAAAATTAAAGGAACACAATGATTCCTAGTTCTGTACCATTAACTTCTATCGGTTGACCACTAAAAAGAAAGTCAATTCTTATATTTCCAGAAAACAATTGTTAAATGAAATCGAATTACTTTTGAATATCTTTTTATTTATCACCAACCACAACTTCCACATTGTAGCTAGAAACACAATGTGGATTAAGTTTCTTCTTTCCTAATTCCCATCAATTTGCATATTCACATGTTGTAGAGCCTCCAAGACGAAACCAAAAAAAGGTGGGGATAGGCATCGAGGACAAACTTGCCATCAAATTGACTTAGCATATTCACATATTGCCAAAAGATGGTTCGCTCATAGCTTTCCAAACAAACAAATAAATCTTTGGAGGGATGTTGGGTTTGAAAGCTTTTGAGCTTGGGCTGAAGTTGAAGACCAGAAGAATAAGGGCTCGGCCCAAAGTTTTGGTGACCTAACTTTAGGAGCGGATTGTCGTTTTCCTTCTGTGGTTTGGTTATATATGTTATTTTCATCCACTTTTTTTTGCCCCTCAAGGTTTGAAAAAGTTGTTATTTTTATCCAAAAACATAAAATTCGTAAATGAATTTTTATTAACAATATGTAAACATAAATAAATATTTTGTTTTTATGTAAAAATTTACATAAGTGCTCTTTTAACAATTAATATTTAACATTTTAAAATAATAAAACTAATATTTTTAGATGAAAATAATAATTTTTTCAAAACTTGGTGAGCTAAATACAATAAAAATCATTTTTGGATGAAAATAACATATGTGTTTAAACCAGAGCAAGAAAAACAACAATACACTCAAACTCTAATATCTAAACTTTATTGGTTGGAGTAAAAAAACAAAAGTTAAGGTTAAATATAAAAACATTTAAAACTAATTTGGTTTTAAAAAAAGAACAAACTATTCAATGAGTTTGTCTATTTATATTATGAAGAAAGGCAATGATAACGTTGGAGTGGGCAGAAAAAAGGGATTCTTCCTCTTTCTATTTTTTTAACGGACAACGAAATACTTCCTCTTTCTATATGTAAAATCAAGCGAATACAAATGAAGAATTCATATGTCAATTCAAAAACAAAAGAGTATTATGTTAATTTAAAAATACCTAAAAATTATACTACACATGTCTCTTTCACTTCTCTTATAATATAACAAGTTATTTTAATAAAATGGTATTTAGCAGAGACACATGACAATATTATATTTTACTTTATTATTTTTTTCTCGTTTTTCTCTCTCATTTAATAATCATATTATGATAATATTATTATTTAGTTATTTTTTAGATTAAAATAACTTTTTTAATAAATTAAAAAAGAGATCTTTTGCTAATGTTATTTAAAAAAAAAAATACTTTTTCATAAAATTAGAAAAATGTTTAGAACCATAAAACTTTTTTAAAAATACAAAATATTTTATAATTGGTTTTTTAAAAAGTAAAATTTGTAAATAAACAATTAAGTAAAATTGAGAGTTATAATAATAAAGTTATAAGCTATGACATATTTTAAAAACATTTGTTTTGAATTAAAATTTTTATTTTATTTATTATAAAAAAGATATTAATCATATCTATTTTAGAATATCGATTTATAATTAATAATTTTTTATTCTTTTTTCTAACTTTTTGTAATCAACAACTGTAATACATAAATTTATTAAAGCTATTCGAGTAATATGCATATATCGATCATAAGTGATTGAGTTGTCCAATTCTTGTCCACCTTGTACGATTGTCTCTTGATCTTGCAACGTTTTCATCCTCAGTTTCTAGGTTGTGTTATTGTCGAACCATCACACCCACATGTTTTTTTTGTATTATCTAATTTTATATTTTCCATTAGATCCTTCTGTCATTGCACAAAGCCCCATGGTCAACTACTCGACTGTCTTGATGGAACTCAAATTGTATTCTATTTTTTTAATGGCAAATGACTCAGTTTCGGATGATATGTGTTCTTTTAATCGAGCCTATCTATCTGTTTCTCAGTCGAGACCACACCCTCAACCCCTTAGGAGAAAACTCATTGTTGAAAAAACCTTCTGACTCAACTCTGAGCATTTTGCTCAAATTGTATTTATCTAACTCGACATGATTATCATTCGGGTGATTGAGGTGCGAATCGAATCAGATATCGAATACAAGTAGGTTTGTTTAATGGTCTGATTAACAGTTTATTCAGTTTGAAAAACTCTTGGGGCTAACTGTTAACCGAACCGAATTAGAAATAGGCCTAACCGAATTGATTCAACTAATTAAACTGGTTTATTTGGTTTGGTTATCTGATTAAACCAATTAAATTTGTTATTATTTGGTTTATTCGGATAACCAAGATTTTGTGTAACCGTCAACCGAACCAAGGTTGCCATTATACTTCTCCACCAAAAATGACCTAACTGTTTGATGATTTAAACACTTAGATTTTTTGATAAACGATAAGCATATTACCATCAAAATGTTCGTTTGAGATTAGAATATCCCTTTAAGCCATGAAATTTAACAACAACAACAACAAATAACATGTCAAACATAAGCACATAAATGTTTTAACTAGCAAGTATATACGACGTGTTGCAGCGATGATACTAACGTGATTAAGTACGTATAAAAAACGAATGAAGTTAGGACGGTTTAAAATAAAAAATTTAGATAAAAAAGTATTGGCCCAAAGGTTTTGAATAATATTTATGTTGAGTACTCTGTTTTTTGTAAATGATCACGAAACTATTCCATTTCAAACAAAACTTGCACCGAAATGTAAATAAAAATAAACATGTTATAACGACCTATTTGGGACTTTGCAAAACATAATATTTTGAAATTTATAAGAATAAAAAAAACATCAACATTGTAAGGTGTCATGCGTCAATATATGGCTGAAAAAAAACACAATTATCTAACTTGAAGGTTTTTATTGTAGGTTTGAAGAAACTTGAGGGGATGTTGGTGTGAATTTGCATACTATGTGATAGTGGAATTGGTTAAATCTCCTCACACGCAGAGGCGGAAGCACATAGTAGTGAATGGGGTCAAGTGACCACAGTGAGTTTTGCATTTGATGTGTTGCGTATACTGTGAATTCTTGGGTGATCCCTATTATATTTTAAGGTTGACCTCACTTAGAATGTGCGTGAAATAAGGCATAAATCACTCTTATTCCCACTGGTTTGCGGGTTTACGTTGAGTGTCGTAGAATCCCGAGGCTGCGGTTCCGAATCTTAAGAGACTCACTTTCAACTTCTTATTTTATAGAGAAGCCTAAGAAACATATAAGCCCATATGTCTATTTACTCCATTTGTAACTTAATTCACCTTCTCTTAGAATCTTTAAAACTTAGAATCCCTAATTTTTCGAATCCTTAAAACTTAGAATCCCTAATCTTTCGAATCCTTAAAACTTAGAATCCCTAATTTTTTAGGTAACTTAATTCACCTTCTCTTCAATACTGTTGTTGTCTCCAAAACTAGTAATGTTTTTATACATATTTTTGTATATATTCATTTATTTCTTAGGTCTCCAAATTGGTTATATAGTATATCCTCAGGTATTTCACTTGATAAGTTATGTTTACAATGATTTAGTTAACTTGATCTAGTAAGTCTCGACCCGACCCAAAACGTTTTTAAGTCGAGTTGATAAAAACCCAAGCACCGAAAAAAAAAGTGAACCTAGTTAAAATTATTTCTGCTTCACCCGTTGCAGTCACACGAGTACTTCATTTTAATATTATAAAACTAGAATTGTACCCCGCGTTGTTCTGGGTGTCCTCTTGCCGCTTCTCGCCGCCTCTTGCAAGAGAGCATGATAGTTTTTGTTCCTAAGAAGCTTCATATTTTTCTTGAATAACTGAATAAAAAAGTTCTTGGCTTGGGTTAAAACTATATCCTTAAATTCCTCACATAGAAAAAACCAGCTTCCATCATGTGTATGAAATACATGAATTAAACTCATTAACAATCATTTGGAACACATAAAATTAATCACTTCATGTTAAATCTAAAAATAACATTAATCTAACCTCTAATTAAAAGTTTTAACAATTAACCATAAAATAAAAATCCAATGTACAATGGAAAAACAATGATCTTAGGAGCTCCAGTGCAAAATAATCTACATGTTCCTATAATTTAGTGATATAAGCTAAAAAAACATAAGGGCGTTTTATCGTGTAAACTTCTCGGCAAATACTATGGATTACATTATGAATTTCAAGATTTTGCAAGCTGGACTTAATCATTACCGTAACTTGCATAACCTAGCATCAACAAAATATAAACTATTTATCATTAATCTAATCACACGTTCAAACGAAAATATATTCTATTTAGATACAACTTCTTATCGATTAACCACATGATTTAACTTTTGAAACCAATAAATCCAAACAAAATTTAGAAATTGAAACCAATAAATCCAAACAAAAATTAGAACATTTATCATGGCGGAAACCTAAATCGTGATGGGGCAAAACTTGACCTATAGGATCTAAAAGAAAAATAAACTGGAATCAAGGGAACTTATGCTACAATCAAAACAAATTACTCATTGATAATTAAACAAACAAACAAACAGAAGATTAAGTTAGGGTACCATAGTCACCCGATAGAAACCAGTAGTGAAGGTCGGAGAAGAAACCATAGAGGAAGAAAGAGTTTAAAAGGGTAGATACAACGAACAAAATTGTATGAGGACTAATTCGTAATTTGATAAACATTAGTGGCCAAAATCTGAAATATTCAAAGTTTTCTGCCGTTGTTGACCAAACTTTTTAATATATATTATAAGTTAATTTGATTAAATTATATTAAGGGCAATTGCATATATACCCTTAAGCCTATTTAATTGTATATTTACCCAAATCAAAACTAAAATTGTATATATCCCCTTTCATAATCTATTTTATTGCATATTTACTCAACTTAAAACTAAAATCACATATAAACCCTTCTTTATTAAAAACAATATTAAATTAACTTATTTTGATATTTTATTAAGAGTAAATTACGATTTGCATCACTGACGTTTGTTCATTTTAACCACTTACATCTCTACGGTTTCAAAATTGTCATCCGGCCCCTGACGTTTCATTTTTATTTCCATTTGAGTCCAATACACTAACAACGTTAGATTTTTCCGTTAGTTTTAGTGAAATGACAAAAATACCCTTATTTATTAAAAAAATTCACCCATCCACACCCCCATCCCTTTTATACTATCTCTATCTTCTCCCTCTTTATGTCCACTATCAGTCCACCACTACCACCGCAACCACCTCCGTCATCGTACCACCGCCGTCGCCGCACCCCATCCCTTTTTCCCTAACCGCTTACGAACCTCTCTGAACATCGCACCACCGCCACCGCCGGAGGTTTTCTTCTCTTCTTTTCTCGGTGATGAAACTGACAATTCAATCCGTATATCACCTTCGAATCTCAACTTCATTCGTTCATCGTTAAAAGATGTTGAAAATCTCTTCACTGATGATGAAGCTAATAACTCCATCGCCTTCAACAAAACCCTAGATCAACTGTCTCCTCCCTTCGCCGCCACCACCACCACCGCCGCCACCGGTAGAAGACTCTCGATCTTCCACTGCGTTCACCTCGCTAACAAATTCGCCCGTGCGTTCGCCACCGCAGAAACGCCTAAATCTCAGAAATCACCATCAGATTCCACCATAGAAACGCCTAAATCGCACAAATCACCACCGAATTCCACCACCCCCACCACATCGCCGGAGAAACCGAAGAACTCCGGTGGCTAGATCACGATTCCGGGAGCGGAGAAGCGAGTGATACTTTACACAACAAGCCTCCGCGTCGTCCGACTGACGTTCGAAGCCTGCCGCACCGTCCGATCGATTCTCCATCGTTTCGCGTATCAATCGACGAACGAAAACTGTCAATGGACTCTAGATTCCTCCACGAGCTACACAACATCATGATGGGGGTGGTTGTAGTGATGGTGATTTGAAGAAGATGATGTTGATGAATGGGACCCACAAGGTTTTTTATGTTATTATTTAATATTAAGGGTAATTTCGTCTTTTTAATAATAATTTTAACAGAAATCTTAACAGTGTTACTTATTTGAACTCAAATGGAGATAAAAATGAAACGTATAGACTCAAATGAAGATAACATGAAACGTCAGAGGCCGGATGACAATTTTGAAACCGTAGGGATGCAAGTGGTTAAAATGAACAAACGTCAGGGATGCAAATGGTAATTTACTCTTTTATTAATAATAAATTAAGGGTGACTGTTTTGCTCATGATTGTTTTTGTCATAATTTGTTAGTCTTGTAGCAAATTAAAAGTTTGCTATTTGTATTGAATTTTATTATTGTTACTATAAAAACATGATAAAAAATTGACTCAACATATACGAATAAAATTATTAAAAAACAAATAAAATTATTAAAAAACACAAAAAGGAAAAAAATTAAGAAACAACTAAAACTCATTAACAAAAGATGATTAGAAAAAGAAAAAAACTAATTTTATTTTAAAAAAAGCTAAAAATGGGTGAAAATTAAATGTAACAAATTTGATATTTTTAGTGAAGACAAAGGTAACATTGAAAATCTATAATTTATTTTTAGTAAAATAAATCAAATTAGGTAAATTTGAGATTTTTTCATTAAAAATGAGAATATATGTAATTTTGGTTGTAATTTGGGTAAATATGCAATTAAATATATTAAATGAGGGGATATATGCAATTTTAATTTTGAATTGGGTAAATACGTAATTAAGTAATTTTATAAGGGCAAATATGCATTTGTAGCATTATATTATTATTATTCAATAATAAATTGATTCTAAGTGCTTCAAGAATTGTAAGCTTGCACTACTACTCACATTCTCATAACACCATTTAATCTATGTGGACCAATCAAAAGAATATACCATACACATCAAACTTGTAAATATTATATTGATAAGAGAATATTATCATTTGCATCCTGACGTTTACGCATATAAGTACTTATATCCCTTCAGTTTTAAAATTGCCATCTGCCCCGGACATTTCATTTTATTTCCATTTGAGTCTTTGTCGTTTTATTTTTATTTCCATTTGAGTCTAGATTACTAACACTGTTATTTTTCCTGTTAATTATTGTTAAAAAGGCTAAACTACCCGACATCACCACCATAACAACTACCCAGCACCACCTTCACACTATAACAACCACCCATCATAACCTTCACAACTACCTATCACCACCAACGTAGTCCACATCACCACCACCATAGTCCCCATCAACACATCCACAGTCCCATCAACATAATCGCAGCCCCATTACTACCGCCACAACCCCCATCACCACCACCGTAGCCACCCATCACCACCATCGCAACCCCTATCACCACCACTGCAGCCACCCATCACCACTTTTATAGCCACCCATCACCACCTTTACAGCCACCCATCACTATCACTACCACATCCCCCACCATCACCACCGTAACCACCCATCACCACCACCGCAACCCCTATCACCACCACCATCCCAGCCGCCCATATAAGTATTTAATTTGAAAATTTACAGAAAATAATTTGATAACTTTTAAGATAATTTTAGATAAAAAAATAATTTTTATAGTAATTATAATTTTTCTAAAATTTTATTAAGTAAAAAAACACTTAAAATTTTTTTAATGGTGTTCGGGGTCGAACTCGGGACCTCGGGTGCGTGTGTGTATGCTTTGAACCGGTAGGCTGGGGAGCCTAGCCTATTAAGAGCCTTTAATCCTTAAAAGTAACAACCAGTGAAATCCCCCAAATTCTACGTGTAATATCCGTCTATTTTCAAACTATAAACCCAAATTCATTATCAATCTCCGATCGTTAAAAAAACTTCATTATTTAATTATTTATTTATTTTGATGAATCAAAATGCATTAGATGTATTATTTAACTAATTTTGTGAACATTTTTGTCAATTTTTATTTATTACGCTATTTAATGAATTTATAATAATTTCATAAGTTATAGAATAAAATTTTATAAATTCATAAAGTTTATTTTTCATTTATGAGTTTTAATTATAAAACAAAAATAAATGATTAAAATACAAAGTTTATTATTCTTACAAATATGTAATTTCTATAAAGGGTTATTAATATTTATTAGATTTTAAATATTCAATTAAAATAAATAATCAAATTACAAGTTCTTATGATATTTATAAAGTCTACAAAGATTTAATAAATAAAGAAGTTGTTAAATTAAAATTTGAGTTTTAATAAATTTAGAGTTTAAATTGTAATTATTCTTTTATTTATTTAAATTATTTAATTTTATATTTATTTCAAAATCTAATCATAACCCCTTTTTCAAAGACTTGTAACTCACCATTAACATCATTCATAACCTCCTTCTAAGCTCAACTATAAAAGCAAGCCTTAGGTCTTACTTTTTATTTGCTCATTATTTAAAAAATCTCACTCTCATATCTTTCTTTCATTCTTTCATTCATTGGTTATGATTAATTTCAAGAATTTTATTTTACAAGAAATTTCAATAATTTTTAATACTTAGGTGATCTTTTATTGCTTTTATATTATACATTTCAATCATCCTAACATCAAATTGTTCTCATGACTTTATATTCTTACTTTTATTATTTCTTCTACTAAATTTCTTTTAATTTTAACCATTATCATTTGATTATTAAACTTCTAACATTCACTAACCTTATAACAATCACTAACATTCCTAAATCAAGCTAAGAATATGCTAACATAAACAAAGAATCTCGTTTGCATATGGACGACAATGCCGCCGCATTCGGATATTCCACAAGATTATTTCTCTAAATGTTGGCTATGCCAAAGTCTTGAAATATTTTTTTATAACTCAAATGAAGTCTAATATACTATATATCGACATAATAAATTTATTCTAACCCGTTTCATGCTTTAGCAATTTTAAAAGTGCACATAAGTGTGTTACTATATATTTGGCAGAATATAGTCTGACTTCAACTAACCATAACTTTGTCATAAGAAACTTAATTTGAGTAAAATCTAACTCCAATATTAATTTCATTGAATTATCTTTTTAACGATAGTTTATACGTCTTCAGACTCAATTGGATGACTCAACAATAGCTTTCACAAGATAAGTGCGCATTTCAGCACCTTCTGTCTTGTGCTACTGTTTTGACCTATTTACGGATTCTTTTGATAAACAAATTTCTGAACAAAAGTTATTTGGAAGACTCTGATATATTCATTTGTAAATTTTTATAATTTTATGAAATCTTTTGCTATTTCTAAAACCTATTCAAACATATACAAACATTTTATCCAGAATCTAAAATTGATACAATAACTCTTTTTCAATCTAACTTTCGCTTTTTGGCATTCTCTAATTGTCCTAATTTATTGTAATGAATCCCGACCTCAAGTTATTGTTCTTTTCATCCTTTAGGACATCACCTTTGACTTTTGACATCCAAGCTTTCTTATGTACTCTACAACTATCATTATACAATGTGAGTTCTTCATGCCCCTCTTTTATTATTTCATACCTCTTTTATTATTTATACTTGTAAACTCACATGCAATTCATCTTTAATTTTTGTCATGGTTATTTTCATTATTGTGAGTTTTATATGGTATACATTATATGTTGACAATCATTAACTATTGCTAGCCTGACGACGTCATAGATCTATGGGCCTGACAAGCCTATTTGGTGCTAAAGCCGATGTTATTGCCAGCTCCTGATGATGTATGTTTGTTCATCATGGGAACCAAGTACACTTAGCTAATCATTATATATGTGTAAACTTATTCTTGGTCAAGGTTTGATTGTAGCTATATGTTATCTATAAACTTACAAAATTCATAACCATTGACATGAATTACTACTTGTAAACTTATATATATATATATATATACACACACACACAAATATATATACATATATATATATATATATGACCGGTTCCATGTTTTCCCCGAATTTCATCAGTTATATATATATATATATATATATATATATATATGTGTGTGTGTGTGTGTGTGTGTTTGTGTGTGTGTTAAACCCATGGACACTCATCAACTTTCAAAGTTGACCCTTTATTTTTAACATGTTTCAGGATTGCTACTTAAGGAATTCTTCTTGCTCATATAGGACTTGGACTTAATTTAATTAAATAATTTATGTTGTTGTTTGAATCTTGATTGTATTGTAATGATTTATTTGATTAGTATTGTTCCATGTAAAATGACATTTAATATTATTTCAACTTATTTAATTCCATGAGCTATGAACAATCGTTTCACATTCGTCCGCCTCGATGATTCCGCCATCAGTCGGGGTGTGACACTACGAACCCTAGATTCGATTGAACCAAAATTGAAGCATAAATCGATTATGTTAACATGAATGTTCATGGGGCTTTTGTTTAACACATGAAATCCAGTATGAGGATGTGTAGAATTACCAGGTTTTGATACAAAATCGACGAGAACAAAAGAGTTTAAGCTGCGACAGAGGAAGGTTGATTCAAAATGATTTGGTTGATAATAACCCAATTAATTGTGGGTTTAGCTTCTTTAGATGATGAGAAACGAAAGCCTTCTGTCAATTGGAGGTAATAATGTAGGGAAGATAGGGTTCGACTAGATGCAGGTCGCAATGATTATCGATGGTCGATTATGATGTGTTCAGGTGTTTAATCTAAAATTGTAATTGATAAAGGATTAGAAACGGTTAAACGATCATGTAGGTTCAATTAGTTATATTATTAATTGGTTTTAATTTTCGAACGGTTCATGATTTGGGGTAATCGGTTACTCGAGTTTGATTATTCACATAACTGATGTTAAACTCAATTAGTGTACATCAATGAGTTCGAATCGGGTTCCCGAAACGGTTAGAATTGATTGGGTTCAAAATCTGAAGGGTCTAGGTGTATTTTGGGGATTCGCCTGAGGTGGCCGGAGTTCATGGCCGGAAAAACGGAGTGAGAGAAAGAGGGGGCGGAGTTTTAGAAATTTACATTTTAGTCCCTGTGATTTAAATGTTGTTATTTTATGTTAAAACTTCTCATTTCAAGTTTTTAAATTAACAAAAATACCCCTAGACTTATAAAACTCTCAGCCAGTCCAACTTCTTGAGCAGCCGAGAGATTGAAGAACGAACATTTGCTTGAATTCCTTGCCTCACCCTGAGATGAGAGGGAAGGTCGATTTGACTCGAATCCTGGACCTGATCTTTAATCCTACACCATAAGTTTTTACATTTTTTATTTATTAATTTATTTAACTTTTATAAATTCTTATTATTATTATTATTATTCATGTTAAAATTCATAATTAATAACCAAAGTTTAATAATGTATTTATTATTATTAATATTATTAATATTATTATTATTATTATTATTATTATTATTATTATTATTATTGTTGTTGTTATTATCATTATTATTATTATTATAAGTTAAACTATTAGTTTTTAAATTATCGAATTAATTATGAATAAAAGAGAACAAGCATAAATAAACCCACATAGTTTCATTATTGGCAAAAAGGTCCTTATAAAAGGATGACGAATATAACATTTAGTTAATGGAAACCCAAAAGGTTACACTATTTGAGAATTTAAACACTTAGATTTTTTATAAAAGATAAACATATTACCATAAGAATGTTCGTTTGAGATTAGAATATCCCTTTAAGCCATGAAATTCAACAACAACAACAGATAACATGTTAAACACAAGCACATAAATGTTTTTAACTAGCAAGTATATATGGCGCCTTGCAGTGATGATACTAACGTGATTAAATACGTATAAAAAACGAATGAAGTTAGGATGGTTTAGAATATCAAAATTTAGATAAAAAAAAGTATTGACCCAAAGGTTTTGAATAATATTTATGTTGAGTACTCTGTTTTTTTGTAAATTATCACGAAACTATTCCACTACAAACAAAACTTGCACCAAAATGTAAATAAAAATAAAATGTTATAATGACCTATTTGAGTTCATGCCCCTTTATTTTATAATCTTTCTTCTTGGGGAGGTAGCATACTTATACTCAAACGCTATTTTATTATTGTAAGTTGTGTATGTTTTTAACATAATGCATTATACCTTGAAAGTCCTCACACTTTCGAATCGTTAATAATGGTAACTAGTGGGGAATTTTGGGTAGTACTAGTGGGTCTGACGAGTCCCACCTGTCACACCCCAACCTTCACGGCGGAAACGTCGAGATGTGAGGGTTAAGATTGTTTACAGCCACATAACGCTAAATTGAAATGCAAATAATAAACTTACAAGTTTAAAAATGGAAAACAATCATATGTCTCAAAACATGAAATAGTTCTAACAAAATCAAAGCATAACATAATCTTTTTATTCATTTAACTATGTCCAAATCCTAGTTTATTGCAAGCTTCAATTGATGACCTTAAACTTAAGCATTTCCTGAAACATGATAAATATAAAAAGTCAACTATAAAGTTAGTGAGTTTCCAAGGGTTTTACATACATAATATATCAAAGTTTACAAGTAGCAATTCATGTCATAGGTTTTGAGTTGGCAAGTTTATAGAACACATATCGTTACAACCAAACCTCGACTTGATTACAAATATATATGATTAGCTAAGTGTATTTGGTTCTCGTGATGAACAAGCATACGTCATCAGGAGCCTACAATACATCAGATTTAGCACCAAATAGGCTTGTCAGGTCCAAAGATCTAAGACGTCGCCAAGCTAGCAATAGTTAATGATTGCAAACAAAACATGTATCTCATATAACACTTACAACAACAAAAATAAACATGACAAAAAGTAAAGATGAATTGCAAGTGCTTTACAAGTTTAAACATTTACAAGTGTATGTTGAATAAGTATCATGTTTCACCCCAAAATAGTGTGAAAATGTAAAAAGGGGCAAGGAAACTCACATGTCAAATAAGTATATGATGAAGATTAATAAGATTAATAATAAACGTGGTTCTAAGATGTATCGTCACAAGGCAAGTAGATATATTTATACACTAGGTTAAAGTTTAATATTAAGTTTAGCAAATTATTGTAGATTAGGGTTCAATTTGATGTTTGGGATTTTATCAAATATATATTTAACCAATGGAAATCAATTATATTTTCGTGGAAACGATTTTATTTATATTTTATATAAAAATAAGAACAACACTTATAATAATTTTGTAATATTTATAAAGTTTAAATAGAATATTATAACTAAATAAATGAACCTAATTTAATCAATAATTTAGGGCAATGTTTGAAATAGTAGTTTGTATAAACTAGCATATAAAGTCTAAATTTTATAAAAAATATATATACTAACTATATAATTAACTTTAGAATATTAAATAAAATATAAAGATATTTTTATAAGTAAATTACAGAGGATTAATTAAATGACTTTAAAATAAATAAAGTGTATAAGATTATTTTTTATAATTTTTATAAATTTTTATATGTTTTTAAAAGTTGTAGAAGTCCCCTAAAAAATAATGGAGGTCCCCGGGTCGAACCCGAGACCTCTAGCATGGGGTGTGTGAGTGTAACCAGTAAACCAAGGCTCTCAGCCGCGGTTTATTTAGGTTGTAAATTCTTAAAAACACCCTTTAACAAAACCCCAAATTTCTTATGAACCCTAATTCCACAATCCCTAAAATTAAACCCGAATTTGTTGATGTAAACGTTTGAAATCATGGGGCTTTTGATCCCCATGTAGATACGAGCACGTAGATAGGTTTAATTTACCTGATTCCACCGTATGAACATTAAACAAGAAGAAGACAACTCCCGACTAATATGAAATTGGTTCGAGATGCAATTGTTGATGATAATCAAATTAATCACGTTTGAAGCTTCCGATAGTGATCACGACCAAAAACCCTGTAACACTCGGTTATTCTTTGAAAGAAAGATAAGAAACGAAGAATAAAAGTAGGAAATGCAATTTAACCCAAGTTGAGGGGTTAAAAGTGTCAAAAAGGACAAAAAGAATAAAAGTTGGTACAAAAGCAACATGGCCGCCCACACCATGTTACTTTTCACCATTTCATCGGTTCTAGAGAGAGAGCAGAAACAACTCTCGGTTGAAAAAGAAGAAGAAGAGGATTGAATTCAAAGTAAGAATTCGGGATTTTTAAGTGTTCATGTTGGGTTTTGTCTCGGTTATATGCTTATGTGCTTATTTGTTTGTGTGTGTGCTCGTGTGTGTGCGTTTGGTGGTTTTTAGGTGTTTGAACTCATTTGCATAAGGGTTAGAAGTAAGATACACCCAAAGTTGCTCCAGGTGAGTTTCTAGACACCGGTTTTACTTGTTTTAAACTCTTCTTGGGGCTGAAAGTGTATTTAAACGATTTTACAATGTTTATGTATGTATACCCGTATGTATTATACATGTTGATGATGTTTCTTAGATGCTTATAAGTTGTTCACGCTTAGAATAGCCTTGGTAAGTTTAGAACAATTAGGCTTGATGTTTGGGTTCGAAAATATCCTAAAAACATGTTAAGCAGAGAGTTCATGCGCTTAAATAAGCCCCATACGCCCGGAAATGCCTTAGAAATGTTAAGTGTAACTCATGCGCCTGAACAGTGGTCCATGCGCCTAGAAATTGTAAGCAGACGACTAAGTGTAGGGCCATGCGCCCCAATAGTGCCCATGCGTCTAGGTATCCATGCGCCTAAGTGTCCATACGCCTAAGTGACCATGCGTCCGAAAGGACCATACGCCCGAATAGTATCCATGCGCCTGAAATAGCTCATGCGCCTAAGTGTTGAAAAGGTTAAGTGTTGGCTGATGCGCCTGCATAGTGATAAATCGCCCAAACAGGGCCCATGCGCCCAAATAGTGTCAAAGCGCCTAACACTTAGAATTTATTACAAAATTTTTGGGAGTCTGTGCTTTTAAGGTTTTGACCGAGGTTTGACTAGGGCTTATTAATGATGGGTTTCATGCATTATTATGATTGCCTCATGATCGTTCTTTATTATTATTATTATTATTACTATGTGACTTTATGCGGTGTGTTTATTATCGTAACGTAAAGTATTACTAATAATAAAGTGAAAGAGTAATGAAGAAGAGAAGTGAAACTTAATTTAAAATGTTAACAAGTCTTGCAAGCTAATAGGAGGGACACGACCATGAGGTCGTTAGCTCAACTGTGATGTGGGTTAGCTACCTTCAGATGCACACGGGGCCAGTCAATTGAGATTGGCAGACGTTTGCAACATACCCTAGGTGTCTGGGCCAGCCTTGTATACAGTATGTAGAGCCCCTTGTGGGAACAGAGGGCCTAACACCATTTGCCCCGCACACATAGTTTAGGGTGTGGCTCATTGGTCCACATAGACAGTGAAAGATAAAGATAAAAGAGTACAGAGTAAACAAGGCATACAGTAAAGAGAAAAAACATTACCCGAATGTATAGTTAATGCGTGCTCACGTATAAAGAGATGAAGTTTTCATAAAAAGAGTATTTTCATATGTATACCTTACAGAAAGTTTTTTATTCCTTTTAAAACTAGAACTCACTCAGCAACACTGACTTTTATACATTTTCAGTTGGCAGGTAAACATTGCTGAGGATGGCATGAGGGTGAAGCTACTCGGCAGGGAAAGACTGACATCCATTCATACCTATTATTGCTGTTGTTTTGTAATGCAATTAAACAATTCTTTTGTATTCAGTTAAATAATAGTGTATTGCTCAACAACAGTGTTTATGAAATGAATGGTTTTTGGTAAAATAATTCTGCTGCTTAAGCTTGTAAATTTATAATAATTAATGTATTTAATGCTGTAAATGACCAACTGTGAGGTCACCGGGAACGGGGCCTTACAAGTTGGTATCAGAGCCAAAGTTTAAGAGAATTGGGTTAAATAAATTTTTAAAACCTAAACTTAAACTGAAAATGGGACGATTGGGGGGATGTCAGCCCGAGTAGCTACGTGCCATCAGGTATGTCTTTTCTTAATTATAACTGGTATTATGTGCACATGCTATTTGATTTATGTGCTCTTAGTAGATTTAGATATTGATTAAGTCAGGATAGAAAATGCTTGGGGTATGAAGAGTAAAGTAAGTGGCTAATCACAACTAGCCATTGTAATTAGGGACTTACTATACTTGACATAAACTGAGCTATTCTCCTAAATGATCGGGTTAGTGTTTAAATCTTATAGTGTGTTAGAGGATGGCTGGACAGAAATCTTCCAAGACTCCTAGAGGCGAAGGCCGTCCACGTGTGACTAGGATTAGTGCTAAGGCTCCTAAGATGACCCATGAGAACCCTGAGGTTCATGGCCGGAGTGAAGAGAATGAGAATGCTAGCTTGAATGCCTCAGCTAGGGAGGCGATTGATGATGAAGTGACCAGGTCATGCAGACAGTCTTACCGTCTGTGGTGACTGAAGTCATCAGGGTTGTGAGAAGCGAGGAGAGGAAGAAGAAGGAGAATAGAAAGGGATCAACGGGCAAGGGAAGCCGAAGGGAGGAGGAACAACCAGAGCCTGAGACGGTGTTGTCCGATGAGGAGGAGGATGATGTAGTGGGGGTAGCAACCGGAGGGTGCAGTTATGGGGCGTTCCAAAGGTGTAAGCCCCCGACTTTCGATGGCAATGGCAATGCTACTGCCGCTCACCACTGGGTGAGGGAGATGGAGGCAGTCTTGGAGATCAGTGAGTGCCGCGAAGACCAGAAAGTGAAGTTCGCAACTCACTCTTTCGTTGATTCAGCGTTGTGTTGGTGGGAAAATATTGTCCAAGTTGAGGGTACCAGGGCAATCGGAAGGATGAGGTGGAGTGAACTGAAGTAGGAACCATGACCCACCAGCAGTACTCCACTAAATTCAACGAGATGGCGAGGCTAGTGCCGGATCAGGTGACGCCGGTGTCAAGGAAGATCAAGAGGTACATCCAGGGACTGTCGGCCGACATTCGCAGGCACCTGATTGCTGCTCAGCCAGGTACCTTTCGATCGATGGTGGATTTGGCAAGTAGATTGTATGTCGAGCGAGAGGAGACTGTGGTGGAGGTGAAGAAGACGAGTGGGGATGTTAAGAACTAGAATGGGAAGAGGTTTGGACGTGGTGGTTTCGCTCCAAACAACAAGAAGATGAAGGTGTACGACCGTGGGGTTTCATCAAGATCAGGGAGAAATAAGTGTGGTAGTTGTGGAAGGGAGCATACCGGTGAGTGCAGGATGGGAATGAATGTATGCTTCAAATGTGGCAAGTCTGGCCACATCTCTAGAGACTGTAGGGTGCTAAAGTGCTATAACTATGGCGGGGAGGGCCACGCGACCAAAGACTGTAAGAAGCCGAGGGCGGAGAGTTCTGGAGCGAAGAAGAAGCCGGAGGAAGGAGGGCAGAGGGCAAGTGCTAGAGCTTACACTATGACCCAGGAGGAAGCCAGAGCTGATCCCGATGTCGTGTCAGGTATGTTTCTTGTAAACCAAACTTGTGCCTCTATATTGTTTGATTCCGGTGCTAGTAGGCGTTTTATTTCCACTACTTTTGTGCTAAGTTGCCTATTAGTAGTAAAAGTGTTAGTGAACCATTCGATATAGAAACCGCTATTGGCAAGTCCACTAGAATTGCTGATGTGATAGAGGACTGTGCTATAGAACTAGAAGGTCATAGGTTTGCTGCTAGGTTACATGTGATGCCCCTAGGTGGATTTGATGTAGTACTAGGGATGGACTGGTTAGCAACCTATGAAGCAAACATCGTATGTCGCAAGAAGATGATTCAATTAGTTGTGCCTGATGGGAGTTTGGTTACGATTTATGGAGATCGTGTTACTATGATCCCGAAGGTGATTTCGATGGCGGTGGCAGGAAAGTGCATGAAACGTGGATGTAGTGCCTACTTGGC
>BJCM01100608.1:0-39687 GCA_018326385.1 Flaveria bidentis
TCAGCTTTGTCCGATTCTTGTTTTCTTCGTAACTTCTTCGTTCGAACTCCGTTTTCCTCCCCGTTTGTGCCACGTTTTCGTAATTGAATCCTCTATCACCTCATCTATCATGATCTTCATTTATCAACCATATACATTCTTCAAATTACGTAAAATCATCGCCTTTAACCTTCAAAACACCAAATGATCGTAGTTAACTTATTCAACACAATACTTTATATATGAGCTCATTAAACACATTAAAGTTAACTATTTAATCATGATAAACATCGTTCCAATCCCCTTACATCACTCTCCCAGAGCACTGGCCTACATTTGTGAGAGTTCTTGGAATTACCCATCCATAATTATCTATTTAAAATGACTTACTTCTCTTTCATATATCTAATTTCCACAAATTATCAAAGCATCATGGTTAGTATGATTTTCACAAATTATTAACCATGCTTAGCCAATACTTGACACTAATTGTAATAATATAGTAACTACATCTCCGATACCCAGACTGCATTCCTAGCCAAAAGAAATATTCTTGATGGCCTATTGGTTGTGAATGAAATCCTTTCATGGTTAAAAAGGTTCAAAAAACCTGGTCTAGTATTCAAGATTGACTTGAATAAATCATTCGATTCCATCTGAATTTCATTGACTCTATCCTTGTTTAAATGAATTTTTCATCACGTTGGAGGACATGGATTTCAGGAATCCTCAGGTCTGCAAAAGCGTCGATATTAGTAAATGGCTCCCCCTTTAAAGAATTTTGTTGCTCTAGGGGGTGAGGCAAGGCGACCCCTTCTCACCATTTTTGTTTCTCATAGGTATGGAGGCTCTTAACTGGATGCACAACAAAGCATGTGCAATAAGGGTATTTAAAGGAGTTCAATTACCGAACAATGGGCCAGTTATTCTCATTTCTTATTTGCCAATGATATAATGGTCATTGGGGAATGGTCTGCTTAAAATCTTAAGAATCTTATTAGTATATTGAGATGCTTCCATCTCGTTTCTGGATTGGAGATAAATGCCAAGAAGTGTTGTTTGCTAGGATTGAATGTCTCGGATGAAGAAAATACACAATTTGCCTCAATGGTACATTGTAAGATCGGTTCTCTCCCATTTAACTACTTGGGATTATTGGTTGGTGCCAATATGAACCTAGCAAAGACCTGGAGACCGGTTGTTGAGTCTTTTGAATCTCGTCTATCCTCTTGGAAGTCTAAACACCTCTTTATCGCAGGAAGAGTCACGTTGATTCGGGTTGTTTTGGACAGTCTTCCTGTGTACTTCTTTTCCTTATTTAAGGCTCCGGATAAGGTTATAAAAAACTTGAAAGCATTAGAAAAAGGTTCTTTTGGGGCGGAGATGATAGTAAATACAAAATACACTGGATTAAATGGGAAAAAATATGCGATAAAAGATCCAATGGAGGGTTAGGCATTGGCTCACGGAAAGACTTGAATCTAAGTCTCTTAACTAAATGGTGGTGGTGTTTTAAGGCTGAGGGTCCAGCACTATGTAAACGTGTCATCTCTTCCCTCCACCATTTTTCTAAAAACCTCCCGCTTATTCCTGGGAGGATGTCCTCGGCTGGGGTATGGTGCAACATTTTGAAAATCCAAAATACCTTGTCCCTAAGAAACATCATATTGGATCATCTCATATGTTCTTCGAACAACAGTTGGGTTTGGAAAGGGGATAGCATGGGATCTTTTTCTGTGAAGTCACTTCGGAACTTACTTAACCAGGTTACGCCTCAAACAAACTTATATATATACGAATAGAGTTCTTGGGTACCTGCAAAAGCAAACATCTTAGTTTGGAGAACAGAACTTGTCACATCCCGACCGACGGCGGAATCATCGAGGCGGACGAATGGGAGACGATTATTCATAGCACATGAAACTAATTAAATTGAAATAATATTAATTACCATTAATCATTGAACTTTACAAGACAAATAAATCATTACAAAACAATCAAGATACAACCAATAACATAAGATTTTCAATTAAACTAGGTCCAAGTCCTATATGAGCACAAGAAGATCTTCAAGTATCAAACCTGAAACATGTTAAAAATAAAGTGTCAACTATAAAGTTGGTGAGTTCCCACAATTTAAACACACGCATATATACACATATATATGTAAAAAGGGTTACAAGTAGCAATTCATGTCAATGGTTACGAGTTAGCAAGCTTATAGAACACATATAGTTACAACCAAACCTCGACTTGATTACAAGTATATATGATTGGCTAAGTGTACTTGGTTCCCATGATAAACAAGCATACGTCATCAGAAGTCGGCAATACATCGGCTGTAGCACCAAATAGGCTTGTCAGGCCCAAAGATCTAAGACGTCGCCAAGCTAGCAATAGTTAATGATTGTAAACAAATTATGTATCTCATATAACACTTACAATAACACAAATAACTATGAAAAAAGGTAAAGATAAATTGCATGTGCATTTACAAGTACCAAGATGTTTACAAGTGTAAGTTTATAAGGTTAACATGTCTCACCCCAAAAGGTGTGAAATAAAGTAAAAAGAAGTATGGAGAACTCACTTGCTTTATATATATATATATATATATGTAAGATGATAATAAGAAATAAACGATGCTCCAACGAATTCCTTTGCAAGATACCTAAACGTATATATTACAAGATTAAGTTTAATAATAAAATTAATGATTTAATGAGAACTAGGGTTTCAAGTTGGATTTGGGGATTTTTGTAAGTAAGTTAAATAATATATTAAAGAAGTATACCATTTATGTCTTTTAATATAGGGAAAATGAAAATAAACCATTTCAAATAAGTAGTAAAGCTTAAATATTAAATTTAAATAAACATTTGAAATAATCATGATTTAAACGATGATAATTTAAAGGTAACGTTTGGACCAATGATAATTTATTAATTAATGAAATCCAATTTAATATAAATAACCCAAGAATAACCTTTGTTAAAATGTTTTATTAAAAATATTTTAGTTATTTAAATTTAGAAAAATTACAGAAAATTATTGATGTCTTTAAAAATATTAAAGTTTACAAAAAACCATTTTTATATTTATTAGAAATTTCCTGTTATTAATTTAAGGGCTAAAAAGCCTTAAAAAATGTTTGAGGGTGCCCGGGTTCGAACCCGAGACCTCAAAGGTGAGACAATGATTTAACTAGTGAACCAGGATCGCGGCCTTAGTTTCCATTGGTTTCAAATTCTTTTAAATCCATTTAAAGAAGTTTCCTCAAATCACAAGAACCCTAGAATCGTTTAACCCCAAATTGAAGTTCAAATTGATTTGGTAAATGCTTGAAACCATAGGGCTTTTGTTCCCTATGATATAACGAGTATGTAGATAGTTTCAATTACTCGATTTGAAGTTGAGCACCTCAAGAACAAATGAAGAACAGTTGTTCAAGTGGGGGTGTGGGTCGCGATATTGAGTAGGATTGAATTCGATGTTGGTGTTTGTTTCAGGTGGAATTGTAAGTTGTATTCGATTAGTGATTGATAGATAATCATTCAGGTTGGTTTAATTAGATTATTAGGATGTGTAAATGCTCGAACGGCTAGATAGTTTAATGTGAATCAGTTATGTAATCGATTAGACTAGAAACGGTTGTTTAAATGTGGTTAATTGATGCTCACATGTTCGAATCACATTCTAGAAGGGTTAGGGAGCGGTTTCGAATTCAGATTTGATGGTTTTCGGCGAGGTTAGGAGTCGTCAGAGCTCGCCGGTGATGGCCGGAATTTGTGGCCGAAAATGCACGTGTAAAAGAAGTGGGGGGGGGGTTGAGTTTTGAAATTTTATAATTCAGCCCCTAAGGTTTAACTCTTAACATTTTTTGCCCAAACTTTTAAAACAAAGTTTTAATAATTACATTTCTAACCCTATACTTTATAAAAACCCAAATTTTATTTATTTATTTATAAAATATTATAATAGTTATAAATCTTGTTAAATATTAATTATCAAATTATTAAGGTGGTTAAAAGAAAGTAATCTTTATATATATACTTATCTTCATAAATTCCATTGAAATTTTAAAGTCATATATTTTTTTATAATAATTATAACTTCATACATGATATATATAAAATCTCATAAGTTTATAAACTTATTAAATAGAAGATTAAATGTAAATTTAGATCACCAATTTCACAATATATATTACACATTTAATGCATTGGATCCATTATTATAATAGTTTAATAAAGAAAAATAGGTTCGGGTTTGGGAAAATGGCGGATGTTACAGAACTCGACCGAATCCCAACTCTGGTCGCCCTTCTTAAAAGGAATGTCACTCTTACAGTTGATGTATGCCCACTTTGTTCTTAATACCCGTAAACAATTGACCACTTGTTCATCTCATGTTTTTATGACTCCATGGCTTGGGCATATATTTCTACTTTAGTGTATATTGTCGCCTATATTTGCTTCCTGCATCAAAGATTTATTGTTTCCATAAGAGGAGATGCAATATATGCGATTGTGATCACTACCTTTTGGAGTATTTGGAAGATGAGAAATGGTGTGGTGTTTGGCAATCAACCACCTTCGACGAACAGGTTAATCGAGGAAATCAAAAGTACTAGATTCTTGTGGATAAAAAGCCGAACAAACAGTGATCATTTGGATTGGGACAGATGGGTAAAGTTTTGTATTTAAAGTGCTTGTACTTGTCTTTCTTTCTGCATTTATTATTTCCCTTTGTCTTTGTTTTCTGTTGATGTACCCTTAGCATGTTTTTAGCTACTTGCTAGCATGCACATTTATGAAGTTTTTGCTTTTCAAAAAAAAAACTACACTAACTTTTTTATAGTTTAAGCTACTCCCTCATAATGATCTCCCTTAGGTTATAACTGAACTGGACTTCCGCAAACGATACATGAATAATAATCTCAACTCATGGTGAGGCTTAACTTTTTGAAAGTAACCTGCAAAGATATAAAACACGTAGCATAACACCCAACAAAACAAAACAAATGAAAAGAAAACTAAAAAAATACACAATATGTGCAAGGGTAAGTTAGTTCATCTCATCAGGGAATATGTGAAAAGCGTTTAACTAACACGACTCGATTAACTAAAGACTCAAACTTTATAATTAAAAATTGAAACTTTAACTGGATTAATGAGCAAAAGGGCATAAAGCAAGAAACTTTAAAAACGAATTTGATTAAATATTAAGAAACAATCACTTTCGGGTTTCTAATTCTGCAAGATCAACAATTGGTACTTTTAAATTAGGGTTTATAAGAAACAATACTTCAAGATCTTAGCTTTTTATTAAAGTGACAACAAAGGAACAATCTTTTAAGACTTGTTCATTCACAATATTACCAATTCACTTATATCACGTTGCCTACTTATCTTAATGAGTTCACGATGCAAGAAAACCGAAAAATTGATAATCAAGCAAACAATTTTATTTATAAGTAATTTTTTTAAATCAATAAAAACATAATGTTGCATTCAATAGATCAATGTTTAATACAAAAACCTAATCAATCATACCAATCGTCTCACTTTACAAGAATTGTACCCCGAAAGCAATCAAGAGAACCTAGCCACGCATCATCTTCGTTCAATCTTCAATCTTGACTTGGAGAATCTTTGTGGATGATTTGGGGTGCCTTAGAACACCAAAAATCACCTAAAGTTCATCATTTTTCGTCTCCAAAAATCACCAAAAATCTTGACTTGAAATTCCACAAAATCCGGGTGTTAGTTCAGCCACCGGTGTAAGATACGCCCAGGGTGGCGTATCATACACCCCCTCAGCTTTTCTACGGCCAACTTTCTGAAATTTTGATCAAATACGCCCATAAATACGTTGTCAATACGCCGACTAGCGTATCATACGCCTAGGGCGGCGTATGATACGCCAAGCCCCTGTGAAAATTTGATTTTCACATGTAACTTTTCACGAGCTTTCCGTTGACAGGTCGTGGACTCCATAACTCTTTTCCTAGTCCAAGTTATACCCATTTTAAGTTACCATGGTCTTGAACCTTTGGTTTTTGCATTTCTTCACTTCTCGGGCTCCGATTTCCTTCCCGCTTCTTCCATAATCTTCATGTTTCACCAAACTTAGTTCTGGATTCCCGTTTTGCATCTTTGCATCCAAAACAAGCTTACTTTAGCTCCAATAATCTATAATACAAAACACAAACAACTTGAAATTGTTCCACCGTAATCATGATGTAAAATTAAGTATTTAGATCAATTAAACACCAAATTATTGACACGTGATCAATAAGAGTGAGTTGTTTTATTAAATCTAGATTTTAGGACCTTCAATCGACCCAGGTAAAATTTTCTCATACTTTTCTATGAGATTTAACCATAAAATAGTCTTTTTACTCTGATTATAGAACAAAGCACTATCTCTAATCTTATAAAGTCAAAAATGATAATTTATTATTAAGATCAATTGTTTTAATGTGTTCTTGACTCACAAATCGTTCTTGTTTATTTCAACTCTTAAGACTATACCTTCATATCTCACTTTGGACCTATAGTTGTAAAGCCTCTTAATTAAATGGAAGCAAATTCACATTTCAAGGTTAAAATGTTTACACTATGCCTTTGGTAGTTAAAACATCTCATCGAATTCTGATTTTACTCAACTAGCATCTGAAATTAACAACTAATTAAGATTCTCATGATCATTGTAGACTTTATTAGCTTTGTGTTTGATACATTAAATCAAATTACTACTTTCGTATTGCTAAATCTTTTTATACTTTGTTGATAAATGCAGATTGCCCCCACATTATAGTGGTATTAGATAAAGTTGTATCCATCAACGAGACAAATATGAAAAAAAGGTTACTCTTTCTACACGAGGTTGAGAAAGGATCCTTCTTTAATCTTTCTGCATAAGGTTAAAAAACATCTCTCTTTTTGTACAGGCGAAAAAAGTTCTTTATTTTAGCAAGTGTGTTTAAAACATTGAAATTGATTTGACTGTATAACATTTCACTCATGACATAATCATGACATAATCCAGACACTCTTTGAGATAGCAAAGACTGGAATATATTATTCACGGTAAGGTAAAATCTAATATTTATTTATTTCTACTACAAAAATAAAATAAATAAAATTTTCAAAAATATAAAAGATCATTAACGTAAAAATCGAACTCCATATCGTGGGATTCAAATTTGATGGTTAGGAAAACCACTAATTATGGTCAACCCTTTGAGAAACCGTTAAAAAAGAACGAACATTTGAGAGGTCCGAACGAATTCTATTCAACGAGGTTCAAATAAGAAAACATGATAAAATCACAACAATAAATTGTCAAGTATAGAATGATAAAATAAAAAATATGATAAAATCAAAATAATATATATTGAGTTGGGTAATAGATTTTCGTAAGAAAAAATCCGTGAAATTTGAACATACGTTTGTATTAGTAAATTGACTATCTAACTTGATGATTAAGAAAATTGTTGATCGAAGTTAACGTTGCTTATATGATCCATATATGGAGTAGTTGTCAATGTTGTTCATAAAATAGGTAACAATATTCAAAGGCTATAAAGATTAGTGGTTAATGTTGCTTTACCTAACAACATATCATTTCTCACTTTCTTTTAGCCCCGATCATTATTTATTTTCAATTTAAACCTGTTTTTGTTGACATTTGTTTGTTACATCCAATCATCGGTACGTACATGACTCATGTCATCTACTATAACCGATCAATGATTTATATAACATTTGTAGATAATATTATAGTCACATCATACTTTATTAAACTTCAAGCACTAATAAAAGATCCTTACATTTATTTATTAACATACTTGTAACGTAAAACTATATTTGGTAAAAAATAGTACAAGTGAGAAAAAATAGGAGAGCCACAAACCTAATCAATATATAAAGACGTTATAAACTAATAACTCTTCCATACTCATCCTAAGCCATCGATGAGTGTCCGGATAGGCATGCTTACATATACTTCAAAAATACATGTTACTTTTTTCAGACGTTTGTTCAAAATATAAACTTATAAAAATTACAAATATTGATGGATGCTAAAATTATTATGCTATACACTTCGTCTTGATATAGGCTTAACTTAGCTAGGAAGGTACCTTACCAATTTATCAGCGATTAGGTGTAATGGAAGTTTCAAAATTTCAACTAGACAACAAATTTGAAAATAAAAAATGTCAACCGGATTTTGTTTTATTAATAATTTTATCAGAACTTATAAATTTTTTTTTGAGTATCGTAAGGACATGTCACTCCTATTTTAACGATAAAATTATCAATTTAATTTGTTTAGAAATGGCCCTTGTGTCACATATAACGACATTGGAAATTAATTTTTATAATTTTTTTGCAATAAATGTTAGCGTTATACTATATTGCAAATGTGTTATAAATATACAATAGAACTCTTTGACTTCATCAATTTTGTATTTTAATATATTCACTTTTAAATTGGTTGGTTTTATATATAAAAGGACGCCGATGGTTGTGTTTTATTTTAAATTTCCACTTGATCGTTCATTAATATAAATCAATTTTATGCTAAAGTCTTATATTCCTTAAACGTATTTTCCACAACAATTTTTTTGTCATATATCATTTGGAAAAACTTGTAGCAACTTATCTCTAACGACATATTCTAGTCTTAAAAACTCTCATCAAAAATTGTTTCTTACCAAACTTTTGGTCCAATTTTTTTTATTTCGGACGGATCTGGTTGTTGATTCGTCGTTATATGACGTGAAAGTTAAAAAGAAGTCATAAAAGGGAGCCTTTAGTAATCGTTGTTTTCAGCAAATTAGTGAAGGGTTTAGGGAGAAGCCATGTGTATGGTAATGTTATTGATTTAACAGAATTTTGAAGAAATATTTCAAAGAATACATACAAACTTCTATATCATTAATTAATCGAAGATTGATCATTACCTTCATCAACAGTCTTTTTTTAGAAAAAAAAGTTGTAGTAAATTGATACTTAATTTTTCAATAATTATGTAATTACCAAATACATTTCTTTAGAAATAATCAGATATTTGAAGATAATTAATGACGGCCAAATTTTGTTTAATAAAGTTATAAAACTATATGAATCGAATAATTAATTTGATCTGGTACAATTGGTTTTAAATAGGTAGTTAGAATCTTGAGGGTAAAGTGGGTACAAAGATATATCTAATAAGAATCTTATATTAATTAAAGTATTTAACATATAGTTCTCATCATATAAGAAGTTAATAGGTTTAAAGTAATAGATGAGTTGCCTCTCACTATTGTTCGTTACAAACTTGTGAAAATGTTCTTGATAACCACAAGAATGCTTTCCGCTAGATCTACTAATTGGATTAACCCGAAAATATATGTAAAGACACATATTTGAAGTAACATACTTCGACTTTTTTATTATTCTTCTTCCTCTTCCAGCTACGATAATCGAACATAACTAATTGATGAATAAACTTACTTGTCAATTCTCTCTTCACCTTTATCCGTTCTGGTCAAGTTCGGATGCTATCTCTCCTTGATAGTCGGATTGAATTCTTCTCCACACATGAATTCCGATCGGCTCCACAAGGATCGTGATCTTTAGCTCTGATACCAATTGTTGGAGTAACTAACTAGATCAACCCAAAATATATGTAAAGACACATATTTGAAGTAACATACTTTGACTCTTTTATTATTTTTGAACTCGACTTATAAAACCGAATACAAAACCCTATATGTATGCTAGACATAAACTAATTATAATCTAACTCAAACACTATTTAAAAAATCAAACAGATAAACTAATAATTATTTAATCCTAACAAACTGATAACTACTAATTAATTAAACCAAACTTTTGTTTTCACACATTGATCTTTTACTTTGCCCAAATTAAACCTTTCAATTATAAACATATCAAACTTATATCCTTCATTAGGATACACTTTGCATATCATGTTTAACTAGAAAATTTTGATGAGATTTATCATGTTTCAAACGTTTCATGTTTGGTAAGATGGTGCATTATACCTAATCCGACTTCTCATCTCTCAAAGGTGTATGTGAGATGTTCCTTACAGACTATGTAACAAATAGGTTACGTATACATGCATATGTCATATCAATTGACGAACTAGTTATCTGTAGATAAAACTTATATAAAATAAAGCCAATATTAAACTTATGCTTAATTTTATTTAAGATACACAACCTTTTCTTTTGATTAATAGGATATCCAATTTAAATTATTTTTGCAGGCTTCAAGAACTAAATTAAAATAGATACTACCATCTATTATAACTTACCTTGCGTACCTTAAAAAAATAACTATTTGTTTAATCCATGTGTCATTGAAAAACTAATTTCTCCTGCCATACCAATTTTATAGAGAAAAATACGTGACAATATTAATCTTGTCGAAGTTTTTATCTTGGGTTAATACGTAATTGCATGTATAATGATTATTTTAATAATAATCAAATACATGAATACCTTTTGTAAGATTCGAAATCCTTTTTTGCCAAAGTCAACGTATCATTTTCTGAAAGAATTCAAAATAAAAATCCTTACATTTGGATATTACTAGTTGCCCTAAAAATATATATATATTTTTTTTAACTTACAAGAGGCCTGATTGAGGTGTAAAAAAACCGGTTCCTAAATTAGAACTGGGAAACGACGCGACCTGAAAATAGTACTCAAAACCAGTTTGACAAGAATCTGTTAAGTTTGAGTCCGAATCCCGGTTTGAGATTGGTTTGTAAACTGCCATACTCAAAGTCAAAACGTTCTATCAGTTAAACCCGAACCAAGGAAAACGGCTTAACTAGAAATGACACGGAAGTAATCACGTCCCTCCGAAAACCGTTTCTAACCGAAACCAATTCCACCAAGAGCCGGTTTTAACTTTTGCTGATCTGTTCAATCCAGTTTGTGACTTTGTGCTCCCCTACTGACGGACCTGACGTGATATATATATGACTTTTAATGAATTATGGCCCAAAGTTCATAAACGGCCGAACCTAATAAGCCCACAGATCTTCAACACTCGATCCATATCTCTGAGTGTCTAGTTTGTTTTTTTTCTCGGCCTAATAAAGCGCGGCCCAATACACCCAGCCTATTTCTTTTTCGGCCCAATTTGCAAATTTGCTTTTGGGCTTAACTCTTCGACCAACGGGCTACAGCAGCGAAACGTGTCCATTAAAATCAATTGAAGATTTTAAAATTTTCCAATCTCTTACAAATAAAATACATATTTATCTTATGTAAATGTATCTCTGATGGTAGAATATGCCTCCTAGGTCGGTAGACAGGTGGAAAAAGTTAAAGATTTTTCGGAGAACACCAAGGTTCAAATCCTGACATGAGGACTTGATGATAGTTAGTGTAGTTAAGAAGTAGTAGATGGGTGTGTGACTCGACGTTCTAAAAACTGATGGAAGAATCGAAATGTATAACTTATAAATTAATAGGCCAAAAATCAAATATCATATTTATTATATAAGTTCTAGAGTTATGACAAAATAATATATCATTTGCACAGTCAACACTCAAAATGACTAACAATCAAAGAATACGAGTCAAGACCGTTGTGACCAACATAACTTAAGTCAACACCATCTAAACAACAAAACATTACATTCCAACAACCGATGACTAACAAATTAAGTATTAATATAAATCAGAACTTTAATATTTTAATATGGTAGAAGAACGTATCGATTTAAACATGAAACCCTGTGTGATCTGATCACTTCTAAAGAAATGTAAAACTATGATAAGAATTACTATTAGTCATAACTTTTTTTCTCTGCATTATCTGAAATAGTACAAGGTTACTTAAACAAATAACAAATGTATTCAAAGTTATAATTTAATACTTTTACTAATCTTCTATATAGGTTTCGAATGAGGCTCAAGAATGATGTGTTTTGATATATTGAAAAATATATTATATATGTACTAGACAACTTTTACCAATTCTCCTGCAAAATATAGTTACCATGTGTTTTCGTGTGGAATAATAAACAATGTTGATCGAGTGTTGGTTTAGTGAAAAATAGACAAAGTTTGAGTGCTGATATTATGACTAGAAGCTGCCTGTTCTTTCTGTTGGATAATAGGGTTCAAATTCCACCCCCATCCTGTAAATATTTGTATTATTATATTACTTTACTTATTTAGACTTTTTTTTCTTTCAAAAGTACTCAATTAAGTAGTCACGCGTGTAATGAAGTAAAATCAAACTTCAAAACAAACTTTATCCTTTGTGTGATATACATCACTCTCATAGAGTCATATCATGCTTTATAATTAACGTTCTTATTAAAAAAATCAAACTTCAAAACAAACTTTACTTATTTAGGCTTTTTTTTTCTTTCAAAAGGTTGTAATGAATTAATCTTTTTAAGTGGTTAATGTGGGGCTATCTAACTTGATAAATGGTTTGTCATTTAGAGAAAATGTATTTGGTTTAAACCTAAACAAAATTAATTTTAAAGTAAAAGTATGATAGATTACTAGATTTGTCGTTCAAGAAAAAAATAAACCTTAAGTCGATGTATGCAAGTAGTTGGAATTAAGGAAGAAAAAGAGTTAATGATGAGGTGTCGGTGATAAAGATGTTTGTAGGTATGGATCCTACATGAATGAAAAAGTGAGGAGAATGGAGCAATCATCTTAAATTTTTATGTTGGTCAATACTTGTGGTGTGTCAACCATCATAGTTTTGTAAAGGGTATAACCCTAGTCTACCAACCACATCCTTTCTTTGTCTAAAAGGAAGATTGGATAGCCATTTATTTGATAATTCGGTTGAAAAATCAACTTCTTATCCACAATCAGCGTCTAAAGTAATTCTCAGTTTACATTCTATTTGGAGCCAATTAGTCGTTTTAAAGACTATCATGTCCTTCTTCATGATCTCTTTCTATATGTTTGTGTTTCATCTCTGACTGTCTAGAACCAAAACCCTCTTCGATATGGGGTTTCATGAATTGCAAACATGTGTCGGCAAACTCATCAAACATGAATTGTTCTTACTGTTTTAGTGGCTAAGTGCGCGCATAATCCTTGTGTTAGCATTAGGATCTTAAGGGTGGTTGAAATTCATGTTTGTGTGGGGACTAGAAATGAAAGTTGAAAAGTACTAAGGATGAGGAAAAATGAAATAAAATTATGGTACTTAAAGGCTTTAAAACTCACAGTTGTAACAAGTAAAAGATATTTATCTTTTTTATTAAACTAGCAGTTTGATGCTTGAAAATTTTAAAATATCAACATATTTATAAAACTAACACGTTCTTCGTCCGCTCGCCTCAGAATTTCCCAACTAACACATTCTCATCAAATACCTTGTTGCTTGTTACAATAAAACCTCGATAAAGGATATTGTCATTTCATAAAACAAAGTATCTGTTTAATGAAATAATTTAATTACCGGTAATGATAACAATTATAACTGTAAATCAAATTATCGGAGACGATGACTAGTTTCAACTTGAAGAGATTAGTAATTTACTCATTTACTAAACATTGGTGAAATTGTATCTAGGTTTATAAATTATTAATAGAATTTGCTTGTTTGTTATTAATAATCATGATCGCATATCGTAATAAATTGATTGTGATCGATAGATATTTTCATCTTTTTCTTATTATAAAATGTTTCATCTAATCTAATTAAAACACTATATATTATAGGAAATCTTTATAATTTTAGCAATAGATCTGATGTGAAACATAAAACAAGTTGGATCACATCCACATGTGCTACAAAACAGGAATTTGAATGTGCAATTGAATGTTGTCTCACGATCCTCCATGTGCATACAAACACCCCACCCACTACTTCCCATGTTCTCTTTTAACTATGTAATATTTTCTAAAATCAATCCTTCACCAAATAATTATTTATTGTCTACCGTCTTCTTCTTATAAAAAATTGAATTTTCAAATCGTTTACAAGAAGTCAACAAGGGCAAAGAGTTTACAATATTGTGATACAAAATTTTTATACAAAAAATATACTTCTTGATCAAACCACTTCAATTTTATACATACATACATACACTTATATTGTGATCATTTTTAACGGGATCAGTTAAAAACACATTAATCTTCTTAAGTTGTTCAATAATAAGTATCATACAAAGAAAGTGCCATCACTCATTGCAGACACATACGATGGGTGGCTAGCTAGGGTTTTTTTAATTCTTTTAAAGTTAAAATACTAATTTGTCATGTGCTATATCAGTAGAAAGAAATGTTAGTTTCAAAATTAACAACAGATAAAAACCACATAGATTCATAAAAAGAAAAAAAGACCCTTAATGACCAATATCAAGTTTTCACCAAAAGAAGTAATCCGAAATCAAGTCATATCTAATTATTTACAAGCGTATTTATAATCATAATATAGAAAAAGATGAAGAAAACATCAATCAACTGATACAATCCCTAATTTAAAGTAACTCACTTCTAGTTAAATATGCTTTTAACATCTTTATTCTATAGCATTTAATGTGTTGGGCAAATGAGAAAACTAAAGAAAAACTAAACAACTCTAAGCAAAGAGAAGAAGAAAAATGAAAGAAACTAAGAAAATTATTAAAAAAAGAATCTAACGTAACTTGGTAGGTAATTCAGAAAACGTAAAGAAGTCGTGACAACTCTCTTTGCTTATATGATTGGTAAATATATAAAAATTAATGTAATATCAAATATCATGCTAGGGTAAATTGTTTTTTAATATTTAATTGAACGAGTGACGAACGACTGACGCACCATATCATTTTTATCACTCAAGTACGTAACACGATACCACCTTTAGAAAACAACATAAATCCTCTAACCAAAATCTGAAACCCTTTTTTTTATCTAGTGTAATAACTTGTATTTAAATCTTACTTCAACCACGGGATAATTACTAGAATTAACCTTATTGAAGTTAAAATCGGCGAGTTGGTTGGTGAATGGGACCCACAGAAATACACCCCCCCCCCCCCCCCCCCCCCCCCCCCCCCCTTGTAATTCGTAAGAGTTGGTTGGGGGGTCCACATCGTAATTCGTAAGAGTTGGTGGTTTCACGCTGTACAACGCGCACCCCTTCCCTTCACATTCACACTATAAATACACACCCCCTCACTCACTACCAAATCGTCTCTCTCTCACACCATCAATTTCTGGATCTCAATATCTCATACCTTTCAAATAAGGTAAAAACAATTCCCTCACACTTGTACTGTAGCCTTCTTCTTCAATAAAATAATAATAATAATAATAATAATAATAACTTGTTTCATTCCGATCGCATTTTGTAATTGAACTCTCAGATCTGTTTGAATCTGTGACTTATGCTCGGATATTAGTTGTTAAGTTTGTTGTTTAGTTGTGATCTAGTTAGGTTATGGTTTTTTTAGTTAGATCTGAGTTGTGTGATTCGATCTGATGTCTTGAAGCTTGGAAGGTGTAGAGTACTTGATGAATTTGCCTTTCGTGAGTGTGTTGCCATTACTTGTTTAGGGAAAATGATAAAGTTCTACTGCTAGATGACAGATCTTGTCGTTCATGCCTGACTTGTTGATGTTTTTTGGGAGTTAAAGCCAAATTTAGCTTAAAGTCTATGTTTAATAACTAATAAGTTAGGATTACATTAGATCCATGTGAAGTTATCTTAAATATGTTGATAGTGTAAGTGACAGAGTGACCTTATTGTCACTTCGTTACTCAAGAAAGTTAGTTTCTAATTTGGGTTGTCAATGTTTTTTAGATAAGAACTTGGATGAACACTAAATCACGAATCTATCAAGCAGATTATGTAGTTATCCAACATTTTTTTCACGATATATTTGTTATAAGAGAGTATTGTTGATATTTTACTCCTTTAACTCATTAGTGAACAGCATAAGTTCTTCAATCCATTAATGAACAGCATATATGAATAATATTGTTTTGATGTTGACTTTCATCATGAGTATGGGTAAAATCAAAATATTCCTTATCCTGAATGTGTGCAACTTGGGCTCTTTAGATTTGGGAATTTGATTCTCATTTCTAGTGGATTAAAAGTGTAGATTCAATCTTTTTATTGTAGACGGTGGATCTGTAACATTGTTGTTCACATTAGTAGTATGTTCTGCTTCTATTACTAAAGACATCTGTAATGGCTTAAAGATGAAGTGTCATATTGAAATCTTGTTTCTGTAATCACATTTGAGGTGCACTGAAAAAAACATGTAGTTGTGATTCTTTTAAGACCTATAAGAATTAAGATTCTTCTAGCTATGTAATCTTGATCCAAGTGGCTGCAAACTTTTTTTTTTTTTTTGGAAAAAATTGAACCTTTTTTTCTTGCAACATCGTTGGTGTGGCTCATTGATTATCCTCTAAAATCTACTCTTTTGTTGTTACAGTTAAGAGATGGAGACCTTCCTATTCACATCTGAGTCCGTCAATGAAGGACACCCTGACAAACTCTGTGACCAAGTCTCAGATGCCATCCTTGATGCTTGCCTAGAACAAGATCCCGACAGCAAGGTTGCATGTGAGACCTGCACCAAGACCAACATGGTCATGGTCTTTGGTGAGATCACCACCAAGGCTAATGTCGACTATGAGAAGATAGTCCGTGACACTTGCAGAGAAATCGGATTTACATCTGATGATGTTGGTCTTGATGCTGACCATTGCAAAGTCTTGGTCAACATCGAGCAACAGAGCCCTGACATTGCCCAGGGTGTCCATGGACATCTCACCAAGAAGCCAGAGGAAATCGGTGCTGGTGACCAAGGTCACATGTTTGGTTATGCTACTGATGAAACACCAGAGCTTATGCCTCTTACCCATGTCCTTGCAACTAAGCTTGGTGCCAAGCTCACCGAGGTGAGAAAGAACAACACTTGCCCATGGCTCAGGCCTGACGGTAAGACCCAAGTGACTGTTGAGTACCGCAATGATAATGGTGCCATGGTCCCTATCAGGGTTCACACTGTTCTCATCTCCACTCAACATGACGAGACTGTGACTAACGACCAAATTGCTGCTGATCTCAAGGAGCATGTGATCAAGCCTGTGATCCCAGCTCAGTACCTTGATGAGAACACCATCTTCCACCTGAACCCATCAGGTCGGTTTGTGATTGGTGGCCCACATGGTGATGCAGGTCTTACCGGCAGGAAGATTATCATTGACACTTATGGTGGATGGGGAGCTCACGGTGGAGGTGCTTTCTCTGGGAAAGATCCAACTAAAGTGGACAGGAGTGGTGCTTACATAGTCAGGCAAGCAGCCAAGAGTATTGTGGCATCAGGACTTGCACGCAGGTGCATCGTTCAGGTGTCTTACGCCATTGGTGTCGCTGAGCCACTCTCTGTTTTTGTGGACACATACAAGACCGGAACTATCCCAGATAAGGACATCCTTGCCCTTATCAAGGAGAACTTTGACTTCAGGCCGGGGATGATGGCTATCAATCTTGACCTCAAGAGGGGTGGCAACCGCAGGTACCAGAACACTGCTGCTTACGGTCACTTTGGTCGTGATGATCCAGACTTCACCTGGGAGACCGTCAAGGTTCTCAAGCCCAAAGCTTGAATGTAACAGTTTCACGAGAATGATTCTTTCGTCCCTTGTATCGGTTCATGGAGAATAAACAAGCTTCACCTCTAAAGGTAGGCATGCTGTTTTCCTAAAGCCATAATGTGGACAACACTCAAGAGCATACGTAGGAAACATTACAAGCTTTTGGTTGTTGAGTCAAATGTTGTGTTTGTTTGTTTGTCTGTCTTTTATATTTTGTTGCTGGTAAACATTTTGTTTTTTAACTTTTTCAGTATTTGGTGGAGAAGCCTATATGTAATATGTACTCCTGGAACAAATTATTATCTACTCAAGTTTATGAATTATTAGCTCACTATCATTTTGGCGCATACGCATATTTCAGTTTATTTAATGCTAGAAATAGTTACTTGTAAATAATGCTACACACTACAGAATGTATTCAATATCCAGATAGTATTATTTTTAGCTAATGTATCCTTTAGAAGTTAACATACCACTATCTTCTGATGCCATGAAAGATTAAGCGATGATCATTTGCTAACACCGTTCTGATTTTTGGTAAGTAGGATTTTGGTTCATGTCTTTTATGACTTTTGTGATTAGATTGTCTTTGATAAAACCATGTTTCAATTCAAACTTTGACAAAAATGAACAAGTTGAGTCGAGCTTGAAAAATTACTCACTAGTTAAACCTGAATTTTAGATAGACTTCGAAATGAGTCGAGTTCAAACTCTCTTGAGTGAAACAACCTAAGCAACCCTCTATTGCTGACTATTAACAAGTGTAACATATCTCAACACAGGGTCATACTTTATAAAATTAGACCGTTACATACCAACAAAACAATTGATCTTATAATTAAAAAGACCTTCGAAATTACTCTAGGGGCTTTCATGTAGATTTAGTGGCTCCCTAATAAACTTCTCAGGCATCACAATTTTTCTCTCCATGTGTTTGTTTGGCTTCTGTATCATGTCTTTATATAGCATATATGTTGGATATCATGAAGTACCAAGTTGTCATTACCGATACGCAAAGAAAGTGGCGAAGACACGAGTGAATGTCACATAGACATATCAGTTAATTACCACCAAAAGGATAGGTTTATTATGATATGCGAGTGCAGGTAATAGAAGACTAGATTATAGGAATGAAGTTTGATAAACAAGCAAGACGACCATGGGCGCAAATATCAAACTTGTAAAATAAGATACGATAATGACAGATGTTACTTTATTAGGACATTTGCACAAGGCATTCAACACAAGATTAGCAGCATCTCTAGCTAAAGATAATCAGAACCACTGAAACTAAGGTAAATGCATATCCCTCCAATAACCAATTGCCCTTCAATGATGTCAATAGATTTGGTGTCTATATATACATCCATCCTGATAACAAGAGTCGTTTGGTCCCTAAACCCTGTTTCATTCCACTTTCCCCCTCCATTTTCATGGAAATTTAAATTCCTTATGATCTAAACAATGTAGAAAGAAAAACGTCTTCCTTAATCATCTCATCATCTCAAAACCTGAACTGAACTGTGTTTGTGAAGCAGCAGATGATGACGAGAAATGAGCCTTCAGACCGATATTTGTGTGACACCAGATGGTAACTTCTTGGAAAGTGCTTCCATGGCTGCTTCTACTGTTTCTTGATCCTGCAAACCAGTTCCGCAACAACTTTGCGTGAATTCTATCAGATTTTTTCAGAGCTATTTAATACCAAACAAATATTACCTTCCCTTCAAGGGTTATAACGAGAGGCCCAGCTCTAGCTTTACGATAACACCCTTAGTTTTAGTTACAGAAAGATCAAGAAAAACAGTTAGGGAGACTAAGGAGTAAGGATAAAGATCAATGTCAACTTGATTAAATTGTATTAGTACCGGTGTAGATATCAGGAAAATCCATAGAAATCTTGGATAGAGGTTGTGCAACTTCTAACTGTAGTGCAATTGAAAGATAAAGAGATTGAATATCAGATAACAAGAAAAGATCAGAGATATGGTTTGACTTTTTAGATCAAACCAACATTGTTACTTGTGTTTTTGTACAATTTCAGACAAATCAAATCAATTATAACATTGCGAGCAAGTCTGACCTAAATGGCAAATTGTAAACTCTGCTTAGATGATTATCAATAATTTAATGGGTAAGATAGGATGCACCATTTTGGACAGCTCAAAGAAGGTGGTTAATCAAATAAACAATAGATAGACAAAGACATACATCTGAGAGTGAGATTGTCAACTGCTTTGATACAAATGGTCCTGTTGATGCTAGCAGATTAGTAGACCTTAAATCGATCAAGGTGTCCCATTGTCGGTCTAACTCCTCAACATTTGTTGCACTGAGCACAATCACATTATGACACTTGATCTACAAAGACAATCAACCAAAGTGACGATTATAAGAAATACTCATCCCCTAAACTAAAACTACATAAACTATAGTACATATCCATATACAACAAATCACTTCCAAGATCAATGTTTGTTTTTACTTTGTATCGTAGTAACATAAATGAAATCCCTTAGAAACCGAGGAAACTTATGTTAAACTTCAAATACATACCAGTGGAACACGAAGCTTCTCATGATGTAGAAGTTCTGTAATGCCTTCAGGCAGCTGGGCCATCTGAAAATTGATAAATATACATATTCCAGATAAAGAATATAATTTCTTTTCTTTAATTTAGAAACTTCTTCCTAAGTTCGGCATTTGGTTACCTCGTTGCGATCGCCGGTACACTTATCACCAAAGAGCTGGCTAAGATATTCTTCATATTCTTCATCTGGTGCCTACAATTATCAACAGGTATGAACATATATCGATAAATCTAGGGATGCAATACAAGTAAATTAATCTTAATTCCCTCATGATTTGTGAAGTCACAAAATGAACAAAGGTAAACATAGCAGCAAAACATAAAATATACCAAGCGAACGCCAAATGCTTTGGCAACTCCTCCAACAGTAACATCAGAATGTAACGGGCCAACTCCTCCATATATGAACACCTGTATTCATCATTGCCAAGTAAATAATAATAAAAAATAAAAAAGGGTCCTCGTTGTACACCCAAGGGAATTCTTTGTACAATGTATATCCTTACATGTTGCAAAGAAACTAGTTTCTTCTAAGGTGACGAAATGGACAGGTCGGATTGCTTATGTTTATTTTACAGGTAAAACGGCCTGATTCTGGTTGGTATGATCCGAAACACATTTTGTTCAGGATTTCTAATCCATTTGGTAGATAATTGGTGTTTCAGATATGATTACCAAAATTATATTATTTAAATAATAACATAAGTTTTTGAATAAAGTGATTATGAGGTTTTATGTGTTATAAATTCACTCCTGGTGACCTTTAACCTGTTTCCTTCTTAGCTAAATATATTTAAAACAAAGATGTGTCTTGAAATCACAATAGAAGATGACAAACCAAATCACTAATGGACTTTCGCCTTTCGACTTCTTCAGCAACGGAATCTACCTGTGAGGAATAACCGAATAACAATGCAGTGTCAATAAGCTTTCCTACTTTGTTTCTAATGGTATGTATGTTATATTTAACAAGAACAAGTATTTTTACAAAAAAAAAACATAATTTACATAGTTAACATGTGCATGTTATTGTGTAGTTTTATTATGTTAAACTATTTACTTTATATCTGATCAGAATTGTTATAACCCACTGCTGAAGCTCTAATGGAACAAATGTATTGTATTCCACTGAGCCTGGGTCCAAGACTTTCACATTAACCAAATCACAAAACAAATCACATTAACCAAATCACAAAACAAAATGAATCCAAGATTTGAATTTTCCTGGAATGTTTCAAAATCATATTATCTCATATGTGCATGGACTGTTACCTCTTCATCAGAGAAAGGAACCATTCACTTAACAAAACAATATGAAATAAGTTTTATGCTTCCACCATCTGGTAGTAGATTATTATGTTTCTAGAAGAGTATAAAATAAGTAGATCAATCTATTTTCAAATGCTAGAGAGGATTTACCTCACTCCGTACAGTAGCCATTTGCGAGACCAACCAACCTATTGAATGAAGCTTTCTACACAATGAAGGTCCTAATTGATCCTCAATGGTTCCAAAGCTGAACTAAGCGACAAATAATATAACATAAGTAAAGGCATAGCAAAATAATACAATTTCACTTTGTTACATTGTTAAATCATGCTTAAAGATGACCAAAACAGTGTCTTTTAAACGAACTTTTACAACAGAGAACTTACAGGATTTCATCGCCCACAGCTACAATGGAGGCTGTGTGGATGCTGCCCTGATGAGGTTCCACACATTTCAGGCCATTGCTGGTGGCAGGTACACTGGCAGCAACCGGATGCAACTTTTTTGCCCTGCCTGCCCTCTCCAGTCTTCCATCAGAAAGCATATATGCAGGCCTGAACTCTTGTTTTTCAACTGCAGAATCTTTAATACATAATAATTCATTTGGAACTGTGTCATGGATGCTTCCAATTGATGTGTAGCTGTAAAGATGGAAAAGATTATAATGATTGCAAAACTGATTTATACATATGAATACAGATAACATGAGTTATCACCAACTACTCCCTTAATCCAAAAAAAAGCAGTTTTTGACTGTCTTTGATTGATAACCAAATACCTAAATTCCTAATGAAGAAAATGAACAAAATGTGAATCAGAATTAAAATTACCCTTTATCATAAAGACCACAGTACTGAACCTTGCATGTCAAAAGGAATGCCCAGACATCCCTGTTGGAGAAGTTTATGGAAAACAGAGCATTTTAAAAGTGATATGAGAAAAAGGAATATATTAATATCAAAAGTAATTTTTTGCCAAATTAAATGTCTCCACTCAAAAGCAAGCATATGAACACACCTGTATGACCAATCCAAGATTGGATTTACTCTCATGAAAGGGGGCCATCCAGGGGAGCTTGGAGAGAATTGTTCTTGACCAACCTGCAAAAAGTTGACAATTTTATCATTTTTTTGTTAATCGATAAAGACAGACACATGATAATTGACAATTAGAAACTCAGTGTTCTAGAATTCTTAAAACTTGTCAGTAATTAGCTTACAGCAGTAGGGTCACCAATTCGAACACCAAGAAAAATAGCTCTGGTTGGTTTTGCCTTTAGAAGAGCTTCCAAACCAGACTTAAAATCTTCCCGAATGATATCTAACTTCACACCATAACTGAAACATTAAGACTAACGTAAAGTTAATAATCAAATGCTAGGAGTTCAAAATAAATGTAACTTGTTTTTTTAAGCTGTTCTGAAATAACCAAACATTTTTGCGCTTCCTGGATAACAAGATATCAATAGCATTGACTATGGTCCCTCTATTTTCTCTTTAATCTTTATTGATGAATATTTTAGATATTTGACTGATACTTTTCATTTATCAACAGCTAAATCAGGCAAAAGTAGCATAAGCTAAGCAATATAAGAAAGAATTGATATCCTACCTAGCAGCTGTGTCGTAAGTGAATGAATTGATTTCAGGGAAGACAGACGGGGTTTCAAAGTATATTGTCCTTATTGGAAATGTAAATTCACCATCGTATAGACCTCCATTTGAATGTCCATGTTCCACTTGATGCAAAAAGTGTCCAGCTCTAAGCAAGTGCAACAAAACCTACAAGAAGGATTAATCGTTAAAATTAATGAGAATAAATTTACTTTTTTTGCAGTTTCACTAATTACTTACAGTTGAATCTTTTCCTCCATTAAAGCTGAATGCGACCTCTTCAATGCTATAAGGAAAAAACCATTTAAAGTTAACCCCTAGTCTAATATATCAACTTTTAATATATACAAATGTAATAAGTTTAATGCATGTTAATGTTAATAGTATAACATAAGAAATGATATATCCTCCTACTTTTTGTGCTTAGTTATTCTCTAACAATGTGATTACGACTCATGGAGAAATGAAGAGAGGAGATGAGGAGAGAGAAAAGAGTGTGAACACACACACAAACGCCATCACATTCATGCTAGGAGGATAAATTTGAGACATGGCGTAAGCAGATATATCGTTCCTCAAATAAGTTATAATATAGATAACGCCATCTGATTTGACAAAACCCCTATAAATAATACCATCAAATATTGTCATTTTACTGTTTTCAACACAAATACATACCTAGCTAGAAATACCCACATAACAAGACCTCAAATAAAAAACACCAAATTGATAAAAAGACTACAAGAAAGGAAGACGAGGTACGTTCAAGTTCCAAATATTTAAGAACCCAAAAAAACTATTATCAAATGTAAACTAACAACTCAATGGTAGCATCGTATGAATTTTACAAAACCATGGAGATAAAGTGTAATCATAATAAATAACTATTTAGGCAAGTTGTAAGTAACTAAAGCACTTTTTCAATGTCAACCATTTAGACCATCTATCAACAGATGATGAGCAAATGAATAAAAATATGGCATTGATGATCACCGTGGGACCAATGAACAATGAGAACTACCGAAGTAGTACTTGGGGACACCAATATTCGATTTAGCAAATATCAACCTCTCTAAAAAGGCCATAGGGGCAGGGATCAGAACAAAGTGAAACAATCATAGGCAACCACAAAGGGAGAAAGAAAATCCTCAAATTCTAAGGTCCTCCTATGTAGCATACAAATGTAATCCTAATGCAAAACTGGAAATTCACACTTTCAGGAGAAATTCTTTAATATAGTTAATAAAATGTTATACTACGAACTCCATTAACTATTAATACAATTTACCAGTTAAAAACAAGTCTCCACAGCCAGCAAGAGACATCCATACAGCACAAAAATTTAGAACAAACTATTAGATTGATTAAACTATATGCAGGGACTATTCATCAAAACATACCAGCTCAGAAATATATAACAACCAAATCATTTCAGTCACATTAAACCTAATAATTCAATGGCAGTATGCAATTCCATAAAATCATTTCAGTCACATTAAATCATTGTAAGCAACTAAATCATAACCTCCGAGGCGAAATTCACTGTGTCACTTGAGAGCCGTGAAGCACACGGTCTTAAATTTGAATCAAAAAAACGGTTCGACTAAAAAGGAGAACAAACAGTAATCCAAAAGGAAACAGCGATTATAAGCTCATGATTTCTACATCTAAAGTCTCGAATCCCTAAAACATTACTGAAACTTACGAGTAGAGGGCAAGAGCTCTTTGAATTACATAAATGGCGTTCTTATACTTGGTCTTTAGCCTTCGATCATCGCTATCTGTAATAGCTTTATCGATCTCCATCTATGTGTGTATCCTGTGCAAGAAGAAATCAAAAGTTCAACTCAAATTCAGATCAGAAGAGATTCAACCGGTCAACAACTGAGGATCGATATGGAATTCTGGCGTTGAATTTTCTCAAAAACGAAATATGAACGAGAGATATTTGCAAATGTATATCTCAAGTTCAATGGCCAAGGGTTTTGATTCGTTTGGTCGTATTTGATTTTGATCTGTCCAAACGAAACCAAATTGGGTGTATGTGGATTTCTGGGATGGGATATTTATCAATATCATAACATACGAAACACTTTTCTTTCTGTTTTTTTATCCATCAAATACATATATTGTTGGTTTCGAGGTTTGTTTATTTAACCATATTAAACGTCAAGACACCAGTGTCACACACCCACTTGCTTGAGAAGCAATAAGAGCCGCGGCTGGAGGTGTGAGCGGGTTGCGACTGGGCCTGAGTCGTAACTTGTAGTGAGATTTTGTTTAAAATCTTTAGGTAGTTACGATTTGCGGGTGTAACAAGGTAGGATGGTACAATAATTGCGTGTGTCGGGGTCTTGATATGGTATTGTAAAATTAATGAAACTCTCGTAATAAAGCGTAACACTAGATCATGCAAGTGTCTTTGTTTAGTTTGATCTTGAGTTGCAGCTGAAAGTGAGTTGCATTCGTGCTTAGGCTCAAGTATAGCCACAGCTTTTGCTTTGTCTTAAGGTTAGTCGTATTGTAGGTCCATTTATATAGTTCAACAAGAGGTATCAGAGTATATGTTTAAAAATAATAAATATAACACTAACAAAAAAATAATTAATGATAACATATAAATAGTAAGTTAAAACTTTTATGGTTTGAGAGAAATAAAAAATTGAATCATATTTTGATATTATATAAAATAAACTAATATTAAAAACAGTACATTGATTTTGGTTTAGATATATATCATATTTAGCAAGATTTCAAAGGTTGTTATGATATTTTATAAGTTTTTTAGTAGTATATATCATATGTAATATTGATTTAGATATATATAATATTGGAAAGTTTTATAGGGGTATATATAATATTTGGAATTTGTTATAACGATATAGATGATAGTTAAAATTTTGATTTTAAAAGATTATTTGGAATTTGTTATAACGATATAGATGATAGTTAAAATTTTGATTTTAAAAGATTATACATGAAATTCTGTAAAAGAGAAAATGAGAGAGTGAACTTATTTGATTTATTAATTTCCATACTTAGATGATATAATATATTGATAAGGAAAACCTAAGCCCAAAAAAATCAAGCTAGGCTTAAAATGGTATGAATTTTCAACGTACTTTCTCATATACTTTATATTATACAAGATTGACATTGTTTTTCAAATATCATATACACATGCAACGACGACGTCTATAAATTTTATTTAAATTGCTTATGAGATTGCAAGACCAAAAAACATGGTTAGAGGCTATATAAAACTACTTATAATCACCTACTCAAATCTGGGAAAAAACATTTATGTTACAATTAAAGTTTTATATCACATAATCTTTTTACTTTGGGTTTTATTTAATTTTAAAGAGAATCATTTATAACAAACTGTTTATACGTCTATGAATGACTAGACTACGTGTTGTAAGATGTTTTGTTTTGTCAAGAAACTTAATTCAACATTTCCTTCCTTTTGCAATTTTAGACAGTCATTTCTATTTCTATGTTTATGCCAGAAAAAGAGCAATAAGGAACTAACACAATTAAAAATACATCAACCATGTCAAAGATTTTTAAACGTTACCAAGTCATCATCTCTCATATTCCCTTATGACTATTAAAAACGGTGAACCCAAAAAATAACATGACAAAGTTTTAAGTGTTTATAAAATTGACTATCTTTAATAAACTCGTGTATTAAACAGGCTAAATAAACAAAATATTAAATAGCATAAAAGTTTTTAATTATAAAACGATATACTAAAACATATTATGATTGAAATTACCTATGAGTAACAACTATAAGTAATAAAACAATAATATGAACTTTTTAATTTTTTATATTTTTTTCAAAGAAAAAGTAAACATTTATTTCAAAATAATGTTTTAAAAAACATTTTTAAAAGCTTTCTTACTATAACTTCCGATTTTAATTATTTTTTAATTTACTTTAATTTTTTTAATACTACGTAAAAATAGTTTTCTTTTTAGAAAAAAGTCTTTTTATAAAAACTACTTCTATAGAAATAACAAATAAAAAAATATATTTCTTAATTTACTAAAAAACTAAATATAACGTAAAAATAAATAAATAATATAATCAATAAATAATGCAGTTATTTAATAAATAAGAGAAACAAAAAAAGTTTGATAAAAATTAATGTAATCCTAACATGTGACACCATCATTTACTATTTTATTAAAATAGTATAATATGATGTTTTGACATAATAAATTCCTGTCAATTTCACTTTCACCATTTCAACCTAACAAATTATAAATCTAAGATAAGATAATATAACCCGTTAATCTTACATGATTTAGACGCTAATATATATTGATCACTTTAATATTACTATGAACCATATATTTCTCATGTAAATATTGATCACTTTAATCTAATATATATTGATCACTTTAATGTTACTATGAACCATATATTTATGTAAGTAATAAATAAAGATAATTATAATATCATTTATGTTCATTATAGTATGATTATAATTATAATACCACTATTAAGCTATTTACATTCATTTATTTGGGAGACATCTATAGAAGGTACAATAATGAAGGTTAAAAACTGGATTTACATTATGATTAGATTCTCATATCTCCTCAGATACTATTTGACCAAAGTTATTTGACTAGCACTATTACCTATCAACCTTAAATTAAATTTGTTAGTTCTGTATTTATGTTAATCCTACTATTATAATAAAATAGTAACTACTGAATACATATGTCAACATCACATTCATTCACACAAAAAATTTCTCGTTTATCTCTCCTATTAAATAACCAGGTTAGTATCCCGTGTATTACACGAGTTGAATAAATAAAATAATAAATAATTAGTAATAAAAATTTATGAACTATAAAACCATGTTTGAAGATAAAATATAATTATAATTGCATATGAATAGCTATTTCAAGTAAATAAATAATAGATAAGTTATAGACATATAGATATATAGATAAATAGATAGTCTAGTTAAATAGATTATAGTTCGTAATAAACACGAAAAGTTACAGTACGATATTTTAATATAAGCTATGTATAAAATTATATATGCGTACTTGTTCAAGCGATAAAATAATTATATTATTTTTAAATCTCTTATCTAAATAGTTTCATTTTTAAATATTTGTTTTAAGATTTTATTATAAAAATTTATTGTTTATAAAAATCTTGTTTATTAAAAACTCAAGTTTCTCATTATTCTAGTTGATTTAATAAAACTACTTTTACAAAATCCAATTTTTTTATAATTGTTTTTAAAAAAGTATTTATTTAAAATTTTTGTTTCAAAAGGTTCAATGTTTTAGAAAATTTATTTTTAAAAACATAGTTTGATTTTAAAAAAATATATATGAGAGAGAAAAATATATCAATTGATAAAATTAAATTTTATGAAGAGAGAGAAATTGTTTGAGTATTTAAATTACTTTAATACCCTTTTGGGGGGAAATAAAGTAAGAATGCTTATAAAAATGACAAATGTCAAAAAAATGATTTAAGATAATGACAAGTGGCAAAAGAAACCTTCTTTTATTAATATCTATAGATTAACTTAACTATAAAATTATATTCAAGTCTTTTTTAGATTAATAATGGTTTTCCAATAAATTAAGAAATATATCTTTTTATTGATGATATTTCTAAAGACATAATTTTTTTATAAAAATAATTTTTTACTATAACATCAAACTTATTTAAAATATAAAATAATTTAAATTTAGTGTTTTTTAAAAGTAAATGTTTTATAACAAAAAATAATTAAAAACGAGAGTTATAATAAGGATATTTATAAAAATGTTATTTATTAAACAAAATGTTTGATGCTTTTTGGAAAGTATTATAGAGTTGATATCGTTGCTTTATTACTTATAATTATTATTTTTATGTAAATTAAATAATATATTATTTTAAAATATCATTTTATAATTAAGTAAAATTTAAATCATATCCTTAACCCAACTAGTTAAGGTGAGGTACACATGTAATGTAAATAAAAGAGAGGTCATGGGTTCAAGTCTTACTCTGAGCAAAATACTTAGAGTTAAGTCAGAGGTTTTTCTCAGCAATGAGTTTCCTCCTGTGGGGGTTGGGGGTGCGATCCCGGCTGGGAAACAGATAGGTGGGCCCCATTAAAATAACATATATCCTCTAAAGCAGGGTTGTACATTTGTCGTTCAAAAAAATTATTATGTTTAATATTATATTTATTAAACCCGTGTAATACACGGGTTCACTAAAACTATACATATAAAACATCTACCATAGTCGATTAAATGTGAATTGGAAGGAATTTCTTGTTTATAATCACCATGATGGATTCATTCATCAGGACGATCAATTATAAGAGTCAATTTGCTGGAGTGACAATCCTTCAATTCTCACACATATTTGTCATTATGATCTTAATATATGAGGTTTTTAAATTATTTATGTACAAGTCCTTAAATGAATACAAAACAAAACAAAAAAACAAAAAAAAATTAATACGCATTAGAAGAATCATTTTCTCTTGTCAAAATGGGTGTAAATCAAGATCAAGAAGATGATCACCTAATCTTGCTGATAACTTCAAGGGGTATTCAGCTCACGTAAATGGTCAACGACATTACGCGAACCAGTCAACCACTTGATGTCAGACCTGTGAAGCACATTTGCATGGTCACGAGTTGAATTGTCAAGTTTCTGCTCCATAGGCATAGGCCTGTCTGACAAGCTGTGGTTATGGCGCACACGAACTCTGTGCCATTTTCGCTCTGTTGTACAACTCCCCCTCACTTCAACCACCAACATTACTTCCTTATCACGGACATCTTCACACCAACAGTTTTGAGGTGCACCATCTACATATTCATTTAAGGTTTCATATCCTTGGTGATGTACTGAAATTTCCACAATATGATTTGGTTCTATTATACCAATCGTTGGCTTCACCTGGATTAATCCAAAATTAATGATTGTGTCACTATACTTCGACATAACGTAGTCCAGATGATTAACAAAGTGGCAGAAAATTTTACCTCAAGCCATCGTGGAAACCCATAAGAACCACGTGGGTGGTGGTGACTGGATGCTTGTTTTTTATCTTTAATAGTACACTGACCTTCACATATTACTTTAAATAAAGCTTTGTCTTCCCCACTTTTATTGGTGATCCGCAAGATTGATGTATCATTGTCCTGAAGAATTATATTGTTTGTACTGACAATAGCATCTGGAACATTGCATTGTTCTTCAAGAATACGCCTAATGTTGTTATTAGATGTGATGATCTCTCCAAAAAGTTTTCTTCTTTTTGGCTCGTCTACTCGAGCCAGCTCCACGCTAAAGATGCAACGTACTGGCTTGTGATCACTGTCTGTCACATCCATGCAAGCTTCATACCTGAAGAGAAGCAAGGCTTTCAGTAAACAAATGATCATAGATCTAGTATATTGTAATTATTATTCACCCAAGATGAAGTAAAGCACTAACTGCAAAACTGAAGAAACTACAGGACAGTTTAAATTGCATATATCTGATGAATCTGGACGGTTATCACGGTACAAAACTCGATCACACCATGCAGGAATCCGTTTTTTTTCTCCAGAATCATACCCTACAACATGAAAATCTTTAGACATGCATGAAGCAACCTCATAACTATTTGATAACATGACTTTTATTATATTACCTGCTAAACCAGGCTGATATCTTTCAAACTTGTAAGTAGGAGGGAACGTAATAACAGCTTCACGCATTCCTTGAAAAACATTTCCAGCTTTCATTTCAATATGAAGCTGATCTTTCTCTCTAAGCCAATCAAAGCTTCTTTGAGAAATAAAATCACGTGCCTCGTCATAAGAAATATCATCAAGACGGTAATTAAAGTCGCCTAAAAAGACAACCATGTCTGCCTCAGATAAGTCTGGCAACTCATTCACAGACAAGCTACCCATAGCCTGCAATAGCATGACCCAATTATTTGAAAGTAGGTCAATTCGGGTCAAAGAGGTAAAATATCAAGGTTTTTTAAGGGGAAGGAAATCGGAAAAACAAATGTACCTACATTTTCAAGACGGGGTGTTTGGATAGCAGATGAGACTGCAGCTGCAAAAAATAAGGCGGACACCAAAGCAGAACCATAGAGAATCCAAAGTGAATAAGATGAGGTGGCAAGGAAGCAAGATAAAAGAAGGTATGGCAGCATACCAGAAGATGCATTCACAAGATTAGGAGCCCGACTGAAGGACATTGTCTTATAAACATGATCAAAATCAGCATTACGGCGGTTAACAGCTTCCAGATGTGCAGCAAAGTGACAATTCACAAAACATATGATCCGCCCATAGATTCTCATCCTTAAACCAACTGCCCCCTGTACACACCAATGGATTAATAATATAACTGGAATAGAATTGAAGATGTAGGATGAGTAAATTGCAGCATTTACCTTGTTACCGATAGCATTTCCGAATCCACATGGAACTGCTGCAACATCAATATCTCCAACATTACCTCTAATGTTATATCTCACCCTGAAATGACATTAGGTACCAAGTTACAACTGGATTGCATGGTTTAACCTGAAAAAAATAAATATCCTCACAAAAATACTCACCACACACCAATAAGCATGCCTGCCAGCTGTCTAGAACCAACACGATGAAAACTAGAACCTTCATCCAAGGTTTTCCCAATCATGTCTAGCCACCACTGGCCTGCAGAACTTCCCTCAAGACCTACCTGCATCTGCACCCAAAAAAAAACAAACAAAAAAAACTCCTTCAAAATCAAGATGTCTTTCAGCGGACACGGTGTGGTTCATTACTTTACAATCCACCCAAATTAATTGAGAGAAAATAAATGTTAGATATTTGTTCCTTTTGTCGGAGTAGGTATAGTAATGTTGTTAAACAATCTTACCGTTTCTCTAGCAGCAGACATTGCAAGAAACCCAGCACCCATTTCAACCTCCTGCAATCCAACGGCAACAATATCTACATCTTTGGCTGCAGAACCTAGCCAGGATATAAGTGAATCATGTGTGGCTCTTCCTTGGGCAACATTCCATGTACCAGCCAAAATTTTAATATTTTCAAGCCTTGTGTACAATAATTCTCTGTCAGACAACTCTGAACATAACATTTTATCTAAAGGTCCAGGTGTCAAGATACTCCATCCACGTATGCCACCGTCATTGGCCAATGTAAAGATATAACCCGGTCCTACAGCCATATCAATGATAGGGCTGCCATGGGCAACCCACTTTCCAAGAGGATTACCATCAAGATCAAGCACACGTAATGTTCCACTTGCATACCCTACCCATACCCGTAACCCAAATGTACATAAACAACGAACGGCAGAGGAATGGCCCTGAATTTCTTGCAAACGGTTTCCATTTGCATCCCACTTCACAACTAGTCCATTTGCAGATCCACTCCAAATCGTTCCATCAATTGTTATAATTAGCGCTTCGATTCTTCGGCTATCATCACAAAATGCTCCTTTCGCTGCAACCCGAAGAACAGCATCTGCTGCTCCCATTATTGCATTGCGTGAACGCTGAAAGAAACTAATTGCATTTTGTGTTTTTTCTTTTTTAGGATAAGATGCAAACTTCATCTTTGCTTCCTCTTCCGCTGTCAGATCTTGCATTGTTGTCAAATTTTCAGCCAGCCCATCAATATTGAACACTTTCAGCAACTCTCTTGTGTATGCATCCCTACAGTTACACATTTTTAAGGACTTGTGAATAAGATTTCAGTTTATTGGAGTTCCTGTGAATTAATTATGACCACTACAATAGCCACTTACCATAATGCAAATGACAAAGGGCCCGCACTCCAAACTTTTGCATTAGAACGATCAGATAACAAATATTTAACATCTGCTGAAAGTATGCTACAAGATATGCCATTTGTAGTAACTTGATTCTTGAGATCAATGTATGCTCTCTCAACTATAACAGATGCCAAGTGTTTTTCCTCTCTTGTCAATGAGTGAGCCTTTTCAAGAGCTTCCCATGGCCAGACAATTATAGCACCACCCTCAGATCCAGACCATAGGTCACCTGGTTGAAGTTCAGAATTAGATGAACACTCTACTTATCTAGAATACATCATAGAGTACCAGAACATAAGCAATTTGATTACATGTACACATTTTTAGAACACATAGTTATTGTTCCTGTATCCAGTTTTAATGTTCTAGACATGTGTTTCTAATATGATGTGTGTGTTCCTGAGTGGAAGCTTAAGCCTTAAAGCATACGAGTTTTTTAATTCCATATAATCCAAGAAGAAGAGAGTTGCAGATAAAGACTAGCTGGTACAAGGAAAAGCTATTTTAAGGTATAAATCCTAAGCATCCCAACTGAAGCAGTCAAGCAGCTAAAATTAAGCAAAGGTAGCAAATGGTGTGTCACCATGAACATACACACTGGCACACTGCAGTAACTGTTCCACATTAAAGGAGAAATGAGCTTGTTACAGCTCTAAGATAACTCCCAAAAAAACTAGCATGTTAAGATTGAACCAACTGGTATGATAAAAAGACAATATCAACAGTTAGCAAAGCAATAAATCCTTCGGTCAAGTACTTTGATATTTCAAATAGACTCGAAAACAATGTTTAACAGTTTTTAGATAGTTCATAGTTATTAGGGAGGGATAAACTGTAATCTTCTATAAATTATTATCCGAAAAATCTTTAGAAGCAATCATGCTTTGCACCTGTTGTTCATTAAGGGCGTTCTTGGCATATATAATACCTTACCAAGCGGCAAAGTACTTCTATACTAAGCAAGTGCATGGACCATTCAACAGAAAGCAGATTTCAAGGGCTGACTAGGTCTCTGTACTTGTAATCCCAACGATGGAGAATATGATTATCATGCAAAATAACTATTTATGTGAGATAGATGACACCAGTAAGAATCATGGAAACCATCACAATGGAGGGGAGGAGAAGAGACAGACCAAACTGACTTGTGATGTGTGGATTGGGCAAAATTTGTCAGAGAGTTCAGGGTTGCACCTCTTTAAGATAAAATCGGGGATAGAAATTCTTGGGGATGTCAGATAAAGGTTATGGACCTTTAGAAGAGTGTATAGAGTTGTCTTAGTATGTCTTTAGAAACTTAACTTTTCCTACATTTTTGGTTGCCTTAGCCTCTGGTTTGCTTTAGGGATGTCTTGGCATATAGATCTGTTAGGAAAACAAATAAGTACATTTAAGAGGATTTGTTCTACCTTACTCATGTCTCTTTTGTGCCCCTAGTTGTCACTACTATACTTCCTCTCACCAGTTTGTGTTATTAGTAGTTCACTATTACTATTGCTAGTAATATATTTTGTTTGCTGTTGTTTTGAAGCCCTGTGCCATACCGTATGTTATATGTTATTTTTATCATGCTACCTAGATACTAACTTATATAGTTGGAGGTCTAGACAGGAGCAACCTCTTTATCCTCTAGGATAGAGCCATAGAGAAATGTTTTGCCTCCATCCTACCCTCCCCAAACTCTACCTATAGCTTTGCTACGAGTAGGATTTTACTGGGTATGTTTGTTTGTTCGGTTTGGTTGTGTGTCACTTAGAGGGATGTTTTAGCAATACCAAAATGTTTAGATAGAAAAGGAAAATTAAATAAGATCACAGACCTATTTGACAACAATCCAAAGTCATGTGCCTTATGTATATAACCTCAGTGTTCAATATTCATAATCCTCTATACACAAGCACTAGTTTCTCCAAACTTCGAAAGGGTAGTGTAATTTGTAACTAAACCCGACAGAAGATGGAAATGTGTATTCAAGGGAAGGAGTGTATACTAATACAATACAGGAACATATCACTCTGAATATTTATAAGCTAGCTCAACGTAGAATAGCACTTATGTATTTACTTTAAATCCAAAGGGAATATTCAAATGGACGGAAATGCATTGGAACGAGAATATACAAGAAAATTCACTTATTTCTTGCAAGTCTTTAATCCTAAGGTCATCCAGACTCCAGACTGTTGATAGATTAGAATACATAATTAGGATAAAGTTCTACAATCTTATAGATTTAAAGTTGAGGTACCCTCACCAGCACAAAAACTACATCAAACCTGTGGTTGTCAACTAACAAATCTAGATATCAAAACCAGACAGAATCAAATACATAACATTCAACTAACATCAATGTCAAAAGAATTCAACTCAACAGAAATTCAAACACCACAAGTGCCATATATATTACCATAAGACGAGATAACCAATGACAGAACAGGTCCACGATGAGCCTGCCAAGAAATACACTCTTTAAACGGAGCATTAAAATCATCAGAAGACTGAAACATCTTCCAACACCTAATCCTCCCATCCTTATGCCCACTCCACACCACCTTGTTCCCATCATCAACAACCAAACAAAACGCGGGCGACGTCCTCACCGACTCACAAAACGGTGCCTCTGCAGCATCTTCCCCTTCATCCACCCCTGCAGAATACATATCCTTCATATCCCAAACCCTAACCCCACACTCAGATCCCGCCCACAGCTGCCTCCCATCCCCTGTCCCCTCCAAAACCCTAAGAAAAAATCCAATCTGAGTTTCCCTAAGCGGATGTGGTCGGAATTCGAGACTCGGCGGCCGGCCGGGATGTACGGCAGCCTTAATCGGTAGCTTAAACATCCCACGACCTCCACCACTACCTATAAACTCCGGTAACGCCTGTTTAACATCATTCTCCTTTCCCTCCGGCGTCAATAGCTTCCGGTCTAGATACTGCATCATGTAATCCAACCGATTTCCGGCAGCGTGAACTAGAGAACTATCACCACCAGCACTACCGCCACCACCTCCACCGCCGGCGCCGCTTCCGGTTGAGTAAAATCCGTCTTCCGATGACGAATCGTAGAACCGATCGAAAACCATAAGAGGCTTACTGGTGGTCGGAGTGTTATCGTAATCATCGTCACCGTCATCGTCGAAATTGATCAAATTGGGCGAATCGTTGCCGAAATTGACTTGAGGACTTGCTGGCGATGAGTTCAACGATGAGAAGAGGTCATCAACGGGATGATGCCTGGAAGCCATGGGTGAATTGAAGTCACAAAGGTGTAAACTGTAAAGGAAGTTGAAAAATCACGAAGTCAATGAAGAAGAAGATGATGATGAGATGATTTGGGGATTGAAGGAGATCGCGAGAGTATGTTTGTTTGTTAATTGTTATCGTTTTGGAGATGATTTCTGCTTTGAAATTGTTGGGAGAGAAGGTGGAAGATAGGTGGAGAGGATTCGACTTATATGATTCTGAATTATGAACTGTGAATTATTATTATGACTTATGAATTATTATTATTATTATTATTATTATTATTATTATTATTATTATTATTATTATTATTATTATTGTTATGACGTGGAAGCACGTTTTTGTTATTTTTACATTGTGAATTATGGAATATGAATTAGTATAGGTGGAAACTGGTAAATGTGTTTTCATTAAATGGTAACGTGTTGGGACGTCAAATGAATTATGCTAGATTCAAAAACAATTATATCATTATATTTCAGAATAGAAAACAATAATAGTCGTCCAAATCTCTGCCAAAGAAAAAGTTCATTTTCCTTTTTTTTCTTCACCCTTCGTTAGACTTTTGTTATTCATTACTCTTGTAAAACATTTGATGCTTCGTTAAGTGTTATTTGTAATGTTTTATATGTGTCTACGATAAAGTTAGATTTGAGATTGACGGTCTAAAAAAAGAAGTAAGGAAATGTAAGGATTTACTATAACTTATTCTCTATTTCTTAAACTATGCTTAGTGGTTTATTTAGTTAAAAATGTTAAATGCGTTTTACGTCCCTAAGATTTCATAAAAATTATCATTTGAATCTCAAAGTTTAAAATATTATCATTTGCATTCAAAGATTTCACTAAAATTATCATTTGAATCCATTTAACTACATCTAACTAACACGGTTAACTACATGAGAGTTGTTTTAGTCAAAACAATAACAAAATAAAAAACTAACTCACGTGAGGAATTTTAAGACTCTTTTGATAATTAAAGTTATGATTTAACTCTATGATAATGTTTTGTTGTTTTGTCTTCTCAATGTATTTTGGTTTAGTAACATTGTTACTTTTGTCCCTTTTGTTAAACATATATTTCTTTGGTTTAAAGCTTAATTATGACTACATTGATTGATGTTATATGATTATCATGGTTACAATTATTAATTATTCTTATACTTTTATAATAATCTCTCTTTTATGGTTCGATTCAAATAAATTGTGTTATATGACTTGTTTGTTTATTTATATATATTTTGTTATGTGTTTTATAAAGTTAAAAATAACTCACTTTTAGTTAAATATCATTATATTTTATTCTATTTAATAGGACGTACAGTGATGCATTTTTTTATGAAATGAAAGAAATGATGACCAAACTTTTCTGGTAAATTAAAATCACAATGTTGATTACCAAAATAAACTGAACGATTAAAATTTCTCATGTGGGTTGATTTTTTATTTTGTAATTGTTTTGACTAAATACCTCAAATACAGGAGACTTAACGGAAAATTTTAACGCGTTAATAAGGAGTAGTTCAATGGATTCAAATGATAATTTTTATGAAACTTTTGGATGCAAATGACAAAATTTAAACATTTGGATTCAAATGATAATTTGTATGAAACCTCAAGAATGTAAAACGCAATTAACTTTAAATAAAATGACACCTAGGTAAATATAAATTTATTAAATTCATTTTAAATCAAGTGTAGTGGGTTTAAAATCTTTTTAGTTGAATTTTTTAAAATGAGAAAAATAAATTCATTCATCCTTTTTAACGCCCTTTAAGTGTTTGACTAAAAATGAGTTTGAAGTCTCCTTTAACTAAAACGTAGTGGATTTAACGCCCAAATTGTATCCACATAATCAACTTTTTGCCTCCTAGAAGTACCACTATGTATAGTGTTAAATGCAAAATATTTGACATAGAAAATAAATGCTACCAAACATGATCCATAACTAATGCAACCTATGTGGTATGAATCATGGAATCATGTGCTTTTTTCTAATAATATGTTCACAATGCGTGGGTTAACCTAAAATGTGCGCTCTACGTTTGGAAGTGGGTTTAGGGTCGTATTAATTCCCCGCCCGTTAATTTGTTACTGTCTTTAGTAATGGAATGATCTCTCCACAGTGGTCGCCACTTGGGTCGTCCAAGGGCGTTTGGGGCAGTCGCAACAGTTCATCATGGTGGCTTCCACTCATGGATTCTCGTGATATATGTGATATTTGACGTAAAAACATGTAGAATTGTTGAGAATCCATGATGTAAGGCAGTAAGGGTGTGTGCGGTTGGTTTAATCCGGTTTTAGTTGAAATCCAAAACCAAAAATCAATTTTTTGGCTGTTAGGTTTTTAAAAACATTTGGCTTTACCTTTTTCGGTTTCGGGTTTTCGGTTTGCACCTGGATTTTGGTTTCGGTTTTTTCATTTTTCATTGGGGTTTATGTTTTCACTTTGGTTTCGATTTTGTTTACGGTTTTGAAACCGGTAATTTGTTAATCTTAAGAATAAATATTACATTTTTTAAAACCAATATTTTATTAGCATTTAAAGTAAAAACAAGTTAATCAACCAATTCAAACGAAATAAACTATAAAAACAAGTACATTAAATAAACAATGAAATAAACTTCCAATATAATTATTCGAAGATGTTACCCCTCTCATAGTTATAATGTTTTTCTATGATATGATTTTTGTTCAAGTTTAAGATGACTGCTTATATTCTTCACCGGCACTTTGTTCGGTTTTAGGTTGGATAATTCAATTTTAATTTGGTTCAGTTACGAGTCTCGTTGATTTTTTTTGTTTTTGTTTCAATCAAAATAGAAACCAAAATCGAAAATTGATTTTCAAAAATCTCCAACCCACAAAATCAACTATTCCTCCAAAATGACTGGTAATACTACTTGCAAATATTGGAAAAACTTGTATTAAAAAAACTAAAACAAAAAAAACAAACGGAAAATAGACAAAAAAACATCAAACAACGCACGTGAAACGTAAAACATTAGAAACAGTAATTAAGTCGATATAAGACTCGCACGCTACGACGGGGATGCTAGACAAGAAAAATAAATATAACAGTTAATGTAAACATAAGTTGATAATTAATAATATTTAAATTATAGTGATTAGAGTTTTAACTCACTTTAATGCATCTATTTCATACTTCAGTTGGGATGGTTGCAGCAGCAAAGACAAGAATACAGATCGATTCAAGCATTGAATTTTTAAGGTAATAATCACATTTTAATATAATGTATCAAGTTTTTATTTCGTGTGTTCGTTTCAATGGTGTAAGCCTGTACGGTTACATACAACTCAAATGAAGAAAAGCCATTTTATGGATTAGAAACAGGGGCAAAGCTTTTAGGGGCACTGGTGGAGCTTAAACTATTTCGTAAAGAAGGAGCGGGCGAAATTAATTTTTTTTAAGGGGGACGAACTTGATATTTATATAAAAATTTACACAACCGGACAAAAAATGTACACTTTCGGCCTAAAATTTAATACTACGGACGAAAAAATAAGGGGGCGC